>OOFJ01107345.1:0-18673 GCA_900323375.1 Benthosema glaciale
TCCGAGGCCATGCCCGAGTCGAAGAACGTGCTGTCGGGGAAGAGGAGGACGGGCTCCTCGTGCGAGGGGAGAACCAGACGCTGTTTCCGCCGCGACCTGCTGGCTTCTCTCCGTGGACGCGCTTGTTGACGAGTGTCGGCGCTCAGCCACTCTGACACAGGCTCCACTTTAATCACAGGGACAGACACCAGCTCCTCTTGGATCTCCTCCTTGATAGGTGCGTGCAGCGTGACGGGTGTGGCTTCGCAGTGTGGGTGCTGCATCACAGTGGTAGCACCACTGTGTGGGTGTATGATGCCGGTGGTGTCGATGTGTGGGTGCAGGATACCGGTGGCATCGCCTTGTGTTTGCATCACCATGGTGGCATCGCGGTGTGGGTGCATCACAGTGGTACCATCGCTGTGTGTCACCTATTTAGCAAAACAAAAAGCACTCCCTGTTAGTTACAATTGAATTCCTGCACCTCAGTCTCAAGTCTTCTTCTTTTTAACTATGCATTCAAAATGGGTGCAAGGGTCTCTTTACCTTAGGAGCTATGCGCACTCTCTTGCCTCCTCTCGGCGTGTTGGGATTCTGCTGCAGATGTGAGGAAGACGACGACGAAGGCATGTACACAGATGAGGTGACCGGTAGCTGGATCGGAACCAGGTAAGACTCGGTACGAGGGAGAAGAGGCTTCATCTTACGCTCTAAACATAAGAAAGAAAACAATGGTTACATATAGGGTTGTCCAATCGGATTGGGTGATCGGAAATCGGGGCCGATCACTTGACTTGTGAAAATCATTGTGGTAAAATACCCCAATCCAACAACAACGTTGACTCAAACATCTGCGTACACATCTGAGACTTGACGAGAGATTTGATCGTGGGCTATCCCGAGTGAATTAAGAGGTCATTGAGTGCATCCGCTGAGATTTTCTGTTCTAGGAAAACTCAGCAATATGCTGAGTTTTTTAGTCTTTTTGATACAGAGACAGTCATGGTGGCAAGACTGTTCAGGAGAGGACAAACTGTTTTTTTCTTTTCTTTTCTGCAAAATGGGTTAATAGCACAAGCAGACTCTTCACATACTAGAACATAATAAAAATAATGCTTAGCTAGGTGTAATGTTAGAGTCCACAGAAGAAGTGAACGGGACATGGCCAAAGCATTTCCGGGGTCCCTAGCCAAAAATGTTGAGAGCCCCTGAGTTAGTGAATGAAGATGAACTCACCAGAGCCAATTGCTGCTTTCTTTGCTTCAGAATCCATTTTTTTCTGATTCTGTGAACAAGTATTGAAAAATATTTTTCAACAGACCTGTCACAATAATTACATAATTGCCACAATTACTTGCGATAATCTCAAATATTTTATTTTGAAATTTGAATCATCAAAATTGTTTCCATTCGTCTGTATAAATTCTTCTGGTGAAAAGATAATAATGTTAATAGTATACATCAGTGGTTCCCAAACTGTGGTGCGTGCACCCCATGTGGTGCGCGGGTGCTTTCTAGGGGGTGCACAACATGAAAAGGCTAATGGTGGTGCTATGTTATTTGAAATATATTATGCCAATATATGGCATGAAGTATATGCAGAATATAGCCTATGCTGCATATACTGTATATATATGCCATATTCCAGGTTCATATAAATAGGATAAATAGGAAATATATGTCTATATAGCTTATGCAATTTATATTTCCATGTGGAGGGGGTGCGTCAGCTAGGTCGGGATATAACAGGGGGTGCATGGCCAAAAAGGTTTGGGAACCGCTGGTATACATCATCAATAGTGGAAATAGCTTATCTCCAAATGTGTCTCCTGTCGCTTGTAGGTCCAAAATGTTTATAAAACAATTAAACAATTAAAAACTTTTCTTTGTAATCATGACAGCCCTAGTTACAATGACAAAAATATGGTCTCTATACTGTGATGCAAGCCTTCAACATGCTTCATCTGTCCCTATAACGCTGTATAAAGGAGGAGTATTCTGGTGTGCATTTCCCTACAGATAGATAAGAGGTCCGGAAGAAAATGAAGCATAAATATTGTACTTACTTGATTGGCGAATAACAGCAACGGTACTGAAACTGAAGTTGGGTCACAACCAGGCTGCGAGGGACATGATAGAGAAGAATTGTCAAGACATCTTGTATGCTTACAGTCACCCCTCGCTAGAGTATAAAGTACTAATACAGTTAAATAAATAAACAAATGAAAAAGGTGGCTTATCAGGCAATATCAGAGAACTTTTGCTGCCAAGGAGGGGCATGGGAAAACGGTCTCTCCTACTGCTATTCCAGTTATGCTAATTATTTTTGCAAGAATTAATCTGGCAGTGTAGTGAAAACCTGGCTAAAGAAAAAGTGCTTAAAACCGTCTATGTGTCTTGATCTCAAAATGGTTACCAAATGGTGTAACACATTAGGTTGCAATCACGCAGCCCGTTCAGTGAGAAACTACTTATATCGTATCATTTTATACATGTTTTGGAAAAAGTTTTTTTTAATTAAATATAGCCAAAAACTATGCACATCCAAATACTTTTTCCAGGACCTTTGGTGAATTCCAGGAAACGATAAATTCCAAACCTTTTTCCAGAACTAGACTTTTTTTATTTTATTTTTTTAGGAACAGTAGGACAATGGGAACCCTGAGTAATGCTGTCACATCTACAGGGGATAAAATAAAATAACTTCTCTGTTGTGCCCACCTGGTATACCTGGTCCAGAGTGAGGCACCGGTTGGCTTCAGGACGGATGTGCCAGTAGGATATCTTGCCATCTGATGACGTGTCACGAATGAACATGTCATGTAGAGAGAGGTTGTGGCGGACCGAATTCTGTCACAATGAAAGAAACAAGGAAATTGCTAATGAGACAACTACAACTTATTTTCTTTTCTTTGTCAATTCTGCTGTGGTTGAAGTCAGGTCCAGTGAAGAGATATGGTGTTGATTTCTTTTCCAGAAATTAACTACCAGTGATGATTTGTTCGACTAAAACTGTGACAAAAAATGTTCGCCGACTACCTTTTTTCACTGACAAACTAAATAAAAACTAAGCTATGGTGACTAAATATAACGACAATTTTGGCAACAAATACAAATTTAAAACTAGACGAAAACTAGTGGAGAAGAGATCCAGTAGCACTAAAAGTAAGCAATTTTATGTTTGGTTGCGCTCAAGTGTTACGTTATTTTCAGCATGCAACCAAGTGTACAATCTGCCATTGCGACACCATCAAGGTCAGACTAAAATCGTATGGTATTATTTATTCAAATAAGGCCCTCTTTACACGAGAACCGTGTTCATAGAAAACTGCTAAATAAAGTATCGTTTGCAGGGGTCCCTTTAGACGAGAACTGCGTTTTCAGGAGATGAAAACGCAGCAGAGTGAAAACACCTTCCAAAGTGGAAATCTCTGAGAACGCCGTTTCCTCCCCTCTCCATGTAAACAGGCAAAACAGTGAATCCGCAAAACTTGTGACATCATGGCTCACGTGGGTTCACAACGCATATGTTTATTACATTTATGCAGAGCTGCATGTAGGTGATATATAGAGTTGCTAAAATTATCAAGCACTCCCTCGCCCTGCTCATGATGTAAACAAGGATAGGAAGTGCGCTGGTGGACTGGTGGTTCTTCATGGGTGACTGGTCTATCCACAACAGTCCGTCACCACCGGGTGACCGGGCATGACTTGGCATGCGTTTTCATAAGGTGTGTGTTCTCGTGTAAAGGGTCAATAAAAAATGAGAATGCAACAGGACTTTGCTGTTTTATCTGGAGATGGTCGCTGTGTAAAAGGGGCCTAAAATAAGACTAGAACTAAAGGCAATTTTATTGTCAAATATTGTCAAATCAACACTGTTAACTACTACCTTCCAGCCAGGCTTGGCTACATCTCGGAAGTACGGGAAGCGTTCCTCGATCCAGCCGTAGATCTCTTTCAGCGTCATTCTCCTGTCTGGCCTGCTGTTGATGGCAAACTGGATCATGGTCATGAAGGAGTAGGGTGGCCTCTCCAACTCAAAGTTTCTTGGGACCTGGGGATCCGCATCCTGTGTACAAGGAATGCACAAGAGTGAATGCAAACTCATAAAAGATTACACACATCACTGATCTGTGTGGTACCTGGACAATAAGTATTTGGACAGTGAATGAGCATAACGAAAATAAAGTCTGCACACTGCCATTCACTCCAACTCTTTATTGAAAATACATGTTACGATTGTGTCTGAGTCTCTGAATATTTATCAATATAGTGTGTGGAATTGATCGTTTTTTTGTTTTTCCTGCACCTGGTTACTAAAGTGGATGTACGGTGCATGAATGTCTGTCTTTTAAGTAAATAATTTGGTGTGGAATGCAGAATGTGTGACTGTAGTACAATATTCAAAGTACTGTCGTGTTGAGTGTGACTATGCATCATTGTTTCCGGGTCTTTCCTTAGTCTGTCCTCAGGTATCGGGTCAGGTAATGCTAGTCATAAATCTCCATCTCACCGATCTTGCCATTTCAATACGATATGGCATACATTTTACATATACGTTTGCATCACTGATGCCAAAACGCTGGTAAGAGAAGAAGGTATAGGAGTCATTTGTAGACAATCTCAAAATGATTACTTCATTCAGAATATTTGGGATGACACACCAAAAGCAGCATCCAGTCCTTTTTTTTCTATCCATCTAAAAATAAATACATGGTTTAACTTTGTGGCAACTATGTCACTTGTAATCTAAAGAGCTGTAAATCCCACAAGGGTGCTATTCCACTGATCCATGCTGGATAAACGGGTGTTTTGGAGAGATGCTTGGATGCTAGAGGGAAGAGACTAACTAAATGGCTGACCTGGGAAGTCTGTGGATTGTGGCTCTCCTTGTTGGCTTTCTCGTCAGCGAGTTCAGAATCAGAACCGTGACCGTCCGTGTTTGCCGTCCCACCCAGCCAATGCATGTTGGTAAGGCTGTCATCGAGGGGTCTGCAATCAAGCTCTTTATTTACTAGAAAGAGAGAAGTAGAATTTGTTATTCAGGTGTGTTATTTGGGGTACCAGGGGATGGCAATTGCCACCCCCTTATAGTGTTCAGATTTAACCTTAAATTCAGTAATTTTATGCATCTTGCGCCCTACTCTGAATTGTATTTGCAGATTATTAGAGATTAATCTGATTTCATAATCATTGCAATCGATGATTGTTTTAGAGAAGCATTTCAATGTAGGCAAACGTTAATTTATTACCGGTAACCACTTTCAATGTGGCCTAGTTCTGGAACATGCGAACAACTCTTTTCGTCCCCAAACAAACAGTAAAAATATTTTTTGACACCCCGTATATCTTTCTGAAATTACTTTTTGTAAAAAAAAGAAAAAGAAAAGAAAATAATAATATTTCCATACACAGTTTGCTTCCACTGAGAGGTTTAATATCCGGTGGAGTGTCCATAGGTTCCGTTTTGACTGGCTGGCCTACAACAGGTTTCTCATCAAGGTCTTCTTCTTTAACGCTCTGCTGGCCAAAAGACCCGTTTCCCAGCAGACCAGCACCACTGCCACTCAACAGGATGAATTTATTTGGTCCACGTGGGCCACACTCTTTCCCTCTGGCATTGAGGGCCCTGATGACGCTCTGCAGGTCTGCCGTCTGAGGGATGACGACCACTTGCACATCAGGCATGGTGGGGTGATCCGTGATGCTGATGCCATCTGGGATGGAATGGCCGCAACTAGGCTCCTGGTGTGTTGGTGGTGGTCCATCAGCTTCATCAGTGCCGTGTGAAGCTGCTGCTGGCTGACATTGGTCATCTGTCTGGAAAGGCAGTTTCCTCCTTTTAAGGATCAGGGGCCTCCTTGGACTCCGTCTCATTCTGCTCAGATCACAGAAACTGGGTCCTTTGTCTTGTGATCACTAGTTATCTGCAGAACAAAATAACACAAATGACTATTGATTGCTTAAAAACAGTGGTGGTTTTCAACCTTTTTCCTGTCAAGGTCCATTATTTATTCAGAATTTGAGCCACGGACGACCATTTTACTTTTATAATTTTTGGATAGGATAAGAGTTTTCCACAATTCCATGCCGTATTGATGCGGCAATACATTCTCTATTAAAGATCTATAAAGGTCCAATTAGATGGGGACTATTTGGAATCCCCCCAGGCAAGGACCACTACTAGTTGAAAACCACAGTTTTGAAAAATAAAAATAAAATAAAGTAAAAATTTCCATCAGTTTAACGATTAAACGATGTTTGGATGAATGACTTCTACTAGTAATAATTAAGATTGTGTACCAAGTAAGGGTATTAATTGTTAAGACCGTATTATACTCACTTTGACCAATATATACTAATTTTGATTGATTTATTAACAGCTTGAAGATTTACAGTACATTTATAGCACAACTCAAAGACTGAAAACTGAGTGGATGACATTTCTACTTGTTTACAATAGGGCCCACCATGTTCATTTCATCAAGACATATAGAGACATACAAAATTACAAATATTCACTTCTGCATAGCAAAAAGCATTAAATCATAGTCGAGGGAAAAGGGAAAAGAAAAACAAAGAGTCATGGCTTTGACTTACCGTGCACGCTAAAGCACACAGACAGAAATGTGAATGTAACGTTAATAATACAGATCACCCAAAAAGTACATATGTTGGCCCGCCCAGAATTGGGGTCGCTTAGCTTTTTAGTTTTTACACTAGTTGCAGTTTTTAGATATTTACTCGCTGATCTACGAATCTAGATATAAGAACATAGCATGAAGCTAACCCAGTGGAAAACACTGACAAGTCTGGGCAACATTAGCATGTAGCTAACCAATGGCTCTGGCTATAGCAGTGCTGAGGCTAAGCTAAGCTAACAAAACAATAAAGACAAACCTTTATTCACTTCATTCATATGAAATGAACTGAATCCATCATGTTTTCAAGCAGCTCCATGTACTTTATGTGCGATCATACATGTACGGTAGAGAGAGACATGTTAATGTGATAAATATTATATACACTTTATTGTAATCTTATGTTTACACTCTACGTTCGATTGAGGAGGGTCGGAAAAAGGTTTTTGAATTTTGGCGCTGTGGGTGGGGCCTGACGTCACCGTGACCACGTGACGCGAATCTCGACCAATGGCAGCTGGACGAGGATCCACCGAGCCAATCAGAAACGAACAGCGGTGGAAACCAGGAAGTAGAGCTGAGGAACTGGAACAACAACAGCAACTTACTAAAAGTGTTATGAAAGACTAGAAAGAACAAAAAACAAAGATCAATATAATGTTACTGTATCGTCGGTAACATTATTTATGTTATTTATACATCTGCTATGGGGTAGACGCATCACGCGCAATAAGTAAGTACTATATTGCGCAAAAACACACGAGGTTCGTGGAATATTATGAAAGAAATAGACATATTGTAACTGCCTAGTAGAAGCCACTGCTTCCCCCAGGGGTCCTTGCAGGAGTTCCAGGGGGTTCCCAGTTAAATGATAGTTTGGAACCAAATGGACCCTTATGGGTTATGGGTCTGTAACTCTCTGAGTCTCTGAGTAAAAGTAACATTGATTTTACAATATAAAGTTGGTGCCCCAGACATAGAAATGCCATTAATGGGGGTCCGTAGACTAATCCACGTCAAACTGGGGGTCCTTGAATTAAAGTGGTTGAGAATCACTGCAAAATCTTTTCTTATGGAGGTCCGCGGGCTAATTCGTGTCAACTTGGGGGTCCTTGACATGAACAGTTTGGGAACCACTGATTTATAGGTCAGTGGCATGTAGCATGCATGCATGTAAACTGTAACTTAGTGTAAAGTATGTTTTCCTATCTTTATATTTTCTCAGGTCGGTACATGTAGTAGGTAGTCGGTCATGAATCATGATGAGTTCTGATGCCACGTAAAGCCCACAAGACACAGAAGCCTCCTCTGCAGTTCGTGGAGCCGCCACGGGGTGGCGCCAGAAACCGTACTAATGTTGTACCTGAAGTGCGAGCTGCCCTCAACCCCAAGTCGTTTATCACAGAGGGGCATTCACAGGACGGTTCAAATTCAACTCTTACCACATGGGTAAGACCTTGACCGTTCGTTATTTAAGCTTGCAAAAAACGTTCATCAGATATAAGCTACAGATACACAATGATTACAGCAGGGCTTCTCAGACCTTTTTGTCTCAGGTCAACCCTGGCCTGTAAATAACCTTTTCATCCAAGGCACCCTGGCCTGAATGTCATTGTTACTTTATGTGTCACCAGGAAAACTTGAGAGAATAGTAGTTTCTGTTTTTCATAGTTGACATTTAACCACTTGAACCCCAGCAGCATCCCAATTCCGGTGGGAACATACCACTACCAAAATGGCAGATCTGCAAGCTCAAACGTGGCACAATGAGACACGTTATGAGCTTGCAGATCGGCTATTTTTGGCAAGGAGGTTTGGTCGTCCATCTTGCTAAGTATAGAGGGTTTTAGGCCTAATTTACAATGGCAGCCAAATCTAGCCTGAATCAAATGTGTACCACATCCAGATTGGAATCTGACTTGTTTAAATAAGTCAATATGACTTGAGCCACACACAGGTGGTTTCAAATCTGATTAAATCAGAATTTCAGGAGATCTGTCTCAGTTTGAATGCAACAACCTGATCTAAATCGGATAATTCCATGTGACTTGTATGTGACTTGTATGCGTTTAGACTTATTTAAACAAATCTGATTTCAATCTGGATGTGGCATAGATCTGATTCAGGCTAGATTTGGCTGCCAGTCTGAACACACAGATCAGATCTGGTCTCATGCAACTGGCAGTGTGAAAGGTCGGGCAAAAGGTTGGATTAGAGAGAAAAAAATCAGATTTGAATTGGATTTGGCTTGATGGTGACTGCAGTCTAAACAAGGCCTAAGTGGTTAAGTGATATTGATACATTGATAAATTCCAAATATTATAAAAATATTCTGCGGCACCCAATTTACTGTTGTTTCCTCCTCAAAAGGTGAGCCCGCAGTTTGACACGGTCAATCTAGCTGCCCCCCCAGCAAGACGAGGCCGGAGGCAGTGCCATTCTGTCACAGGCATCACCGATAAATCTACTCAGCTGACCAGAAGGAAGAAAAAAAGCGTCTGCCAGCGGTACCCTTCCTTATCATTCAAGAGGACGCAAGACCAACCTCATCAGTCGGACCAGGCCTGTGGAACGAAAGCTACAGAACCTCCCGTCGTTTCGATCCCAGAACACCAACAACAACAACAGGGATTGACTCGTCAAGTCGGTAGTCCAGCCTCTTCTTGTCGCGGTGCACAACAACACGTAGAAACACCAAAAAGATGCTCCACACTCAGAAGGAGGAACGCAGGGTTATATTACGATGGCCCTTCATGCTCTAGCAGGCGTTTGGAGCACCGTGATGGCGCTCCTTCCGTCCATTTGACAGGGAAGCGCCGAATCCCAGCATTCAGAGCTCCAACAACACCACCCGCCACCGCCACAGAATCCTCCTGCACACCTGACGTGAGTGGTGTACCGCCACCGGATGTGGACACTCCCGAAGTATTGCACGAAGAGGAGGAGGGTGGTGGTAGTGGTAGTAGTCCCTCCTCAGCATTTTTAGACATACTGTTTTCCTCGTCGGAGCTCTCTGCGTCGGCGTGCGATCATCGCCCGTGTGACATTCTGGTGACGGACACCCCAGAGAGAGACTACGGGCTGAAGGTGACGTGGAGGAGGAGGAGAGAGATGATGAAGGCGTTGAAGCAGAGAGGCAGTCTCTCTGACGCAGATGTACTGATTGATTGTTGACACACAGGCACATGTGCACAATCATAGACATCAATGGGGGCTAGAGCTCCTGCCCTTTCACCCGTCTGTAACAACCTGCCGTCTCCATACCATGACAGCTGCGTTTACTATGGTGAAATAAATGCAAATGCCCACTCTCTCTCTGCACGCCATACCTGAAGGCAACAATCACTCTCTCTGCACGCCATAGACAAAAGTGCTGTTTTAGGGAATTTCAGCTCCTGCCTCTCTGTAACATTCGGTGCACGTCCCTGACTGTTGTTCCTGTGCAGTAATGAAGAACCAGGAAGAATGGGACCCAGACAGCAGTGGCACAACCTCATTATTCAAATCATTACACCACCAATGTCTGTATCACAATACATTTTTTGTACATGTTTTGTGCTCTACTCAGAAGAGCGGGCCTGATTGCTACCGCACACACACACACACACACGCAGATTCAGTACAGTCAGGGCTGTTTGTCATTGTGATGATGGTTGTCAGAACTTTTCTACGATTCAACTACTAACTAGTACATCAAGGCATATAATGGAATAATCTATGTCCAGATTGTATTCTGTTTTGGGGACAGTCGGTAACATTAAATTCCAGGGAGAAAAAAAAAACACTACACCAGTCACAAGACTATAATAAAATGTAATATAGTTTGGTTTATGTTCATAATTGTCTAGTGGTCCTTGAGAGAGTTCCAGGGGGTCCCCAGCGAAATGACAATTAGGAACCGAATGAACCCTTATGGGTCTGTAACTCAAATGGACCCTATTTGGTTCCATGTGTACTCTCAGTTAAATTAACTTTGATTTTACAATATACATTGGGGTCCCAGAGATAGAAAATGGCTTGAACTGAAAATGGTGGAGAATCACTACTAAAATGGGGGGTCCTTGGCAAATATTTTCAAATGGTTGGGTCCGCAAGCTAATGAGTAATATAGTTTTGGGGGTCCTTGACATGATGAAAAAGAAAGAAAGAGATGGCTCAAAATATTACACCACGGCCCAGCCAATCACAATTCTCCTAAAATGTACGAACGACCAATGGCTGCGGGCGTTGTAAGCGTGTGTCGGTAACTAAGCAAGTAAGCAGAGCCTATGGTATAGACAGAGTTGTGACAACTCCGTTCAATTAAATGGGTCCGCTCTAATGGCGGACTTCTATTGAGAATGGGACAACACATAGGGACAAGTAGGCAGAAATGCATTGGACTGAGGCAACAGCCCAGCTTTAATGATCTTAAATCCCTTTATTTTAGATCGTTTTGTAGTAATAGTACAACATAAACATTACAGAGACTTTAAGTTGTTACTAGACAATACTTTACAACAGTTGGCATGTTGCACACATGCCTAAAATAGCTCTTATTTAGTTATTTGCGCCGCCCTCGTTGAAAACAATGTATTTCCAACTCCAGCTTGTCCCTATTCAGGCAGCATGAACAGCAGCTCGAGTGCTCAGTTTCTGACCCCTCAATGTCGCAACTCTGACACTAGATGGCTCTGTCGGTAACTAAGGAGCGCAGCTTGTGTCCACGGCAGTAGAGTAGTGGCTGCAGTGAGGGATCTTCCATAGCAACCATAGTGGAGAAAACATGAGTTACTACAGCATAAGGTGAGCTAAAAAAAAACCACACACACTTTACGCACTGCGAGGCGAGCAGAACATCATTACGAGCATTCTTAAACACACGAGTCTGAGTGAGAAAGAGAATAATGGAGTGGAACGTTTTTATTGACACGACTTTAAAGTTTCCACCAGTAGTCCACCTAAAAAGCAACTGTTGCATGCATGTTGAAGTGTCTGGGCTTGCGCAGCGCTAGCTAACGTTAGCTTCTTATTTAACAGACGTTATACGCTGCCAGGATACTGAAAATGGTTAAGAGTCACTGCTTTAAATGCAATTCAATTCAAAGGAGCTTTATTGGCATGAGAAAACAAACGTTTGCAACTATCACCATTATTTGGAGTATGTAGCCCATGTATTCATGTCCTCATTGCAATAGGCTCTATAGCAGTGACTCTTAACCATTTTCATTTCAAAGACCCCCCCATGCAGTTTTCCATTAGTCTACGGACCCCCATTTAATGGTATTTCTATCTCTGGGACCCCCAATTTACATTTATAACAAACCCTAATTTACAAACCTCTCAGAGTTACAGACCGATAAAGGGACAAGGGTCGATCGATTTGCTTAATCCATTCCTATAACTCATTTAGCTGGGGACCCCCTGGAACTCCCTCTAGGACCACTGGGGTCCCCGGACCCCACTTTGGGAACCACTGATATAATCTTGATCGTCATTTGCGATGTTGATCTCTAGCGTTTATAGCCACCGACCGTTAAGTAAGCCATACATGTTTTTCGATCGTCATAAATCTTTTACATACATCGGCAAACTAAAATATAATGTTATAAGATTGGGGGAGGGGGGCACAAGCAAATCAATGAATGCATAATGGTTTGGAATTTATATATAATGTAAGTTAAGTGCATCATTCTGCGTATCATGTGGCACATCATTCATGAGCCATACAGCCAACGTCGTGTTTTTTTCTCCAGATGTTTGAGACGAAAACAAAACCCCAGCATATTCTAAACAGACCCCCCCCCACCCCGCATCTCCCCCACCCACATTTCTTCGTGTGTGTGTGTGTGTGTGTGCGTGTGTGTGCGTGTGTGTGTGCGCGTGCGTGCGTGCGCGCTAGTTTGACAGTTTTCTATTTATTTAAGCCAGTTTCTATCACACATTCCTGGTCAGATATAATACAATAATGACACCCCCCGCCCCCCATAAATAAGGGTGGATTTTGACTGAATTTTGGAATGGGAAAATGGGAAACACCTTCTATCTATGTGATCAACTTGGATATGCACTCTTCATAATTATGTACATGGATGTCATGTCATGATTTATTAAAGGCATAATGTGTAGTCTGATTGAAGCTAGCGCTGCAGTTTTTATAACAAGGGAAATACAATTAAAGCCTAAAAAATGTGTGCATGATGTCATATCGGAGCATGCTGTCTGTCTTACCTTTCTAGTGCTTTTATTCAGTGATGTAGTAGGTCTACATTTCCTTCATCACAGTGCCCACTGCCGACAGAGAATTGGCCCATATGTACTTATATGCACATAATTATGTACATTTGCACTTTATTGACTTTAATGGAGTCATGACCGAAAGAATAAGGTTGTGAATACAAGCGGCCGAAATGAGTTTTCTCTGACGGGTGGCTGCAACACACCCTATCTCCCTTAGAGATAGTGTGTGTCAGTCACGCGGGAGAGACTCGGAGTAGAGCTGCTGCTTCTTCGCCTGGAAAGGAGCCAGCTTAGGTGATTCAGGCATCTGGTTAGGATGCCTCTCGAGGGTCTCTCTAGGGAGGTCCTCGATGCACGTCTCACTGGCAGCTGGACGGATTACATCGACTCACTGGCCTTGGAGCGTCTCGGGATCCCCCAGGAGGAGTCACTAATGTTGCTCTGGAGAGGGAAGTCTGGAGCTCTCTGGTGGAGCTGTTGCACCCACGACCCGACTACTGATAAGCGGTTGAAGATGGATGGATGACTTTAATGGAGACTTGACCAAGTGACAGAGAGCGTAGATTTAGATTAGAATATTCAAAAGGAGACGCATGTAAATGGACAGACTGGAGCTTCATGGACCTTAACCCACTACTTGTGTTGCAGCTGTCTGTTTGAAGTCCTCTATATCGCAGCTCATGACAACAGGTGCTAAGCCCATGGGCTCATGTGATTTTGTGTGTGCATGTTTGTGTGCGTTAGGGAGTGAGAGACTGAAATCTATTTGGAGTCACAGCCTATAGGCCTGCTTTCATCATGCACAAGAAGATAAAAATCTGAAATGCCTCCCACACCCTATCCTGTCCCACCAGCTTGCGGTCCCTGGCTGTCAGTAGGCATGTTTCCATCAAGCCCAGTTTTTGCGCAAAACGGCTCTTGCGAATAGAATGTTGAATGGAAACACCTCAAAATTCGAATAAGTCTCCGTTATTCGCAAAAATGTTTGTTCTCAAAATTCGAATAAGTCTCCGTTATTCGCAAAAATGTTTGTTCGCTTGAAGGTGGCGGATTTTGCGAGTGTATCGAAATAGGTAATCTGGTGTGTGGAAACACAGCGGAAAATGAACTCTCATTATGCGCTTTTGAACAGTTGGAAAAGAAAGAAGAAGGCTGGAGTGAACGGTGTGGTTTATTGTTGGAGTGATGATGTTGTGGTTATAATATAAGGTTGATCCCATTCACTACACGTAAAAAAAGAAGAACAAAGAAAATCACTTGTGATCGTGTGATCACTATACTGTATGGATGGATGCCCGCTGATCGATCGATCACACACGCACGCACGCACGGACGGACAGTCACATAGCCTACTATACCATAATAATGTTTTCAAACTTATATTTATATTCTGCCTGGTCAGGCATGCTATAGATCCATGCATGCGTCTATTCTTATATTCATTGCATAATAAGAAACCAACACCGTGAGGCGTGATGTGTATCCGAAGTTGAAACAAAAAAAATGCGCAGCTGCAAAGTGCAAACTCTGCAATCAATCAATTTATAAACGATCATCATTCTTTGTATACTGTCTGTAGGCCTACTGTAGCCTAAAATCAGCAAATGCCCGGCTGCTAGAATCAAGTCCATGGTCAGCTTCATGGTCAGTCACTGACCAGCGATCAGATTATACAGCATAATATACAGGGTCCCGTCTGTTAAGATGAGGACGCAGCGCAGCAGTTCAATTATCTATATAGGCCTATGTATGTCCGTGTATAATACTTTTATATAGCCTAAAAGAAGGCCACAAAGTTAAATAAATGTCAACTAACTTGCAACATCACTTTACTGGCAAAATAGTGTCACCTACTGCTTATTTCATGAACTTATTTCATATGTCCATGAGTCGCATTTTATCACTGGTTGGAAACAACGGTAAATCTGCTCTTGTTTTTTCGACTTGTAGAACATACGCTGCCTTTTTTCGCAAAGGTTTAATGGAAACATAGCTAGTGTCAGGCAAAGAACAGCCAAAGATAGAGAAATCTTTTTTCACTTATGTGATTAAATTATAACTTTATAGTTGTGTTTACATTTCATTATTTGTATTTTATGTAGGTCACCCATGATGTGACAGACTTTGTGGCATGTTGCACCCACTTGGAGTCTGAGACTTAAGCCTGAGGAAGAGCCCTGTGCTCGAAAAAGTCAGATTTCTTTGGAGCAATAAAGCATCTGTCGCATTGGAGCCCTCAGTGTGCAAGCGTTTTTATTTATTTTTGAGGGGAGCTAGCACCTCCTATATACAGCTTTAAAGTTTGTTTTTCAACGATGCTTGTAGTTGTTAAGAAAACACCATAGACAATGAAGAGAAATTTAATGTTTGTTTTGAGGCCAACAAACATTAGAACCTGTTGCTTAAACAAAATTATGTTTTAATTGATGTTGTAATCACACAGGTGTGATTTTTCTCTATACCTTTCATCGCTCAAGCATCTGCCCAAACTTGGTTCCACTGGCTCTGTCATTTTAATCAGGGCTTGTGGAGTCCTGAGCTGGTCATCCGAGCCCCGTCGCAGATTGCAGATGAGTCATGTATCCTTGACACAGACTATGGAAGCTTCTCTAAAGTGTGCTTTGAGGGCTATCAGTGACCTTTATTGTAACAGCGAGCGTCAGAGGCACATTGTTGTTCCACAGAGATGAGTTCTTCTTACACAAGAGATGAAATGTTGTTGAAGGTGGTTAGTAAAAACAGAGAGATGATATGTGTGCTGGTGAGCGCTGAGTGGTGAGTTGCTTATCCCCATGGTGTGACGTCATGTTGTAGTTTTCAGTGGTCAACTACCTTATCACCTAAAACTGGAGTATGAATAGGCCTTTACACTAAGTACCCACTCTGCTTCTATTGCACACCTGTATGCCCTGGAAGAGGGTGACTGTCCCAACTCCCAAGGACTTTTCTTCAACACAGTAATTCAACACAGTAACCTTTTCTCCTGGCTCAATGGAGGAATTTTGACAGGGAGTGTTGTTTCATATCGAGTTGTAAGATGTGCACTCCAGACAGAGTGCACGTTAATTTATGTTAAGTTGGTGTCGGATTTGGGCTTGTTAATTAGCAGGACCGGGCCAGATTGGTGTTTTTTCTGCTACACATTAAGGCCAGTTTTAGATGGAAATCTGGCACACTCTTGAAGGAAGTGAACTGTGACTGGGTGGCCAGACAGTAGCTTCAAGAAGCGGCAAGATGCTGCTTAGCGCTTAGAGCAGATGTCTGGAATTGACGCTTGCCTCGCACATGGCTACAACTTGAATGACGTGTCGGCAAAAAAACGGAAACGCATTGCAGACGAGCATCAAATCCATCCACCAGTTGTTTAAAAACCCAGAAGAGACGCCTGCTCCAGGCGGCATCTTGATGCCTCTTGACGCTACTCTTTGGGTACACTGTGAGAGAGCCATGTTCAAACAACGAACGTGGTCAGGGGCACGCCCGGTTGTTGCGTGCCTTCCCACGTCTGAAACACACACACACACACACACACACACACACACACACACACACACACACACACACACACACACACACACACACACACACACACACACACACACACACACACACACATACATACGTATATTTCTACGTGTGTAAATCGATCGAGAGGCTGTTGTATCGATATGGCAATAAACGGCATGAATTATCTGTGTGATCAGTGTTGACAAACGTGCCTTGAAAGTTGCAATGCACTCCCTTCCCAGACCCCATGTTAGGACATTTAGACATTTTATTGTCTGTATTTGTACTTGTATTTTTACAACATGGTAATTATTTTTGAATAAATGTATAATCGATAATATATATCGATAAATTGATATATAGCGATATATATTGTATCGTGGCCTCTGTATCGTGATACATATCTATCGTGAGATTGCGAGCAATATCCACCACTATTAGGCACCGCTCAAAAACTGTAGAATGCTATTGGTGGTCTGTCTTACTGCAAGAGTTGGCAAAGCAACAGTTCCATTGTTTGCACAGTTCGTTGGTGGTTTTTGGGAATTATCAACAGGGTCTTGTCTTTACTTTTGGCTTCTGAGTCAAAAAGTTGTTAGTCAAACACCGTGGATGCTCAAACTTAATTCCACACATATTAGTAATAGTATTAGCATGAATTAAATCTCCAACATTTCTCAATGAAAACACACACCCCCATCATGTTTCAATAATTAATTATTCAAGCATGGACTTCCCGGATTTCATGCATGGGTTTACAGAACTCCTTGATGAAACATTCAATGAAAGAAAAATATGAACATGATTTAATGCATAAAAAAGGACAATATCAGTCACAGCAGGGATTGTGTGTTTTCAATGAGTCTAACGTGAATTTAGGAGGAGGGCGTGTCAGTCCAATCAAATGAATTGTAATTAATTCAGTATTATAAATGTTAAATCAAGTAACTTAAAAACGGTCCAGTGGTGCACACAAAACCTCAAGTAGACGTGGAAATGAGCCCAGAAGTGTTTTAAAGTTTCAGTGATTATTATGTGGAATTCATGTGGAACATATCCTTCCAAGTCTCTTTTAATCAAATGGAAAATGTCTTTGAGCAATCAGGCCGTTTAGCTTAAGATGTAATTGTCAGTCATCGCCGTTTCCTGGTATCAGGAGGAATACTAGAATTGAACACAATTGCTTGCTCAGCATCTTTTCTCCAGCACAATTGCCAGTATTCCAAGAATGTCTGAGTGTGCCAAGTCAACTGTGAGCAATTCTCAACCAAACGAGAGGACTAGTTCGGCAGCCTCTCTGCGGCATAGATGATGGCTGAAGTGTAATTCGGTGCGGCAGGGCAGCTCACCACATTCCAAACACATATGGCCTAGTTGGCTTGAAGAGACTTAAGAAAACATCCCCGGAATTCTTAACGGGCTGGCTTCCTTGTCCTGTTATAAGAACACAGCATCGCTATGAATGTATTTAGTGGTGGACAAAGTACTCACATATTTTGACTTAAGTAAAAGTCAATGCTGCAATATAGAAATACTTAATGTACTAAGGTAGAAAGTACTCATCATGCAGCAGAATGTCGCTATGCGACGCATTGTGAGCTTGTAGATCTGCTATTTTCAGATTACTGAAATGTATATATGACTGAAGTAGTCAATGCATGTTTTGTAATAATAATCAAAATTTACAAAGTAACTAGTAACTAACGTTTTCAAATAAATGTAGTGGAATAAAAAAGTAGAAGTCAAAGTTTGGGAAATTGTAAATACTGAAGCAAATTACAGTACTTAAGTGAATGTACTTAGTAACCTTCCACCACTGAATGTATTGAGGCTATTCTCTACTCACAAGGTTGTGTTTAGATCTGTGCCCCCCTCGGTTCACTTTGATCAACTTCACATGGCTTGAAGTTGTTCTACGAGTGACAGGCTCTCAGTCGCTAGACATAATAGGGTACTTACTGTACAGTAGGTTTGCATACATTTCATTAAGACTATTTGACTATAAACAAGTGAGGCTTCCCTTGAGGGAGGATCGTCCGGGGACGTGGTGTGTGTTGTGAACACTTGTAGGTGATTTCTCAGCATTTGTTTTTGACTGTTGTGTATAATAATTACTCCCTTAGGGCACATCCACACGTACACCGCACCTTTATTCTACATCCACACGTACACCGCACCTTTATTCTACCTTTGAGTGCGGATTCTGCCAATGCGTTGGCCAAATCCGCCATCATAGGTAGATTAAAAGTGCAGTGTGAATTAGGTAAATGATTCAACTGCATTCACCTGACTTTCATGTAATTATTTGCCGCGCCTAAACAAGA
>OOFJ01107371.1:0-12500 GCA_900323375.1 Benthosema glaciale
TGCTTTGCTGCGAAGCACAGCGCACGGCTCTTAAATGAAAAGCGATGACTTGACGATCGGCCCTGACTATTACACTCTCTCAAAAGTGTTGTCTCTCACAATATTCAAAATATTTTGTCTAAAAACAGTGTGGACTTACTGTAGTCCTGAAACGAATAGAAAAAATAAATAAAGCAGATGCTACATCAATTCCCTTCTTCCCTTTCACTTGTGCAGTCAAGTCAGACTGGGTCCCAAATTGTGTACGGCAGCTACTAGCTAGCTAGCCTAGCAGAAATAGAAATTCAAAAACATTTTTTTTGGGTGGCGGTTGCTCATTTTGTAAAGTGCCAGGTGCCAGAATCATAACTGTTGAATTCACTTGAGGCACTGACAGGAATTCTATTGGTTTTCCTTACAACATTGTTGGAATTGGAACATTGTTCAACTAGAAGAGTTGAGTTGTGTATGATGTCACTGTATATTGTCCAATCAGATCAGATGCACGTTTTAAAACAATGTAAACATTTTCAACAATTTCTGTCCCCACAACACTTAATGAAATTGGGAGACGTGCCTTTCAATTTAAAGCCCCATCGGACTGGAATAACTTATCAATTGCTCTGAGGTCAATTACGTCATTTAACATCTTTAAGGCTTCCTTGTTGACCGAATTGAAACCAATTTGTACCTGCTTTTGACGTTTTTGTTTTTTTGGGGGGAAGGCTGACGTGTATACTTGTCTGATTACTTTATTTATAGTATAGTATAGTATAGTATAGTATAGTATAGTATAGTATAGTATATAATATAATATAATATAATATAATATAATATAATATAATATAATATAATATAATATATAATATAATATAATATAATATAATATAATATAATATAATATAATATAATATAATATAATATAATATAATATAATATTAAAATTACAATATTACTATATAATAATAATAATAATAATAATAATAATAATAATAATAATAATAATAATAGCCCTGCGGTCGCTTCTCGCCCTTAAGGCGTCTTACTTGTATATATTCATTGAAACATTAAATGTTTCAATGAATTGAATACATATAGGACCCCAGCGGAAACAAGCCATAGGGTTTCTTGGGTTTAATCCTTTTAGCATACTTTTGTATAGAATTGTACTCTAAAAAGTGCATTTTTTGCAAATAATCAATCAATCAATCTATCTATTCTATCCAAATATTTCCTATTTTCTTCCTTGAAGACAGGCTTTTATTGTTGTTCAGTGTGTCAACAGCACCATCTGCTGGTGAGTATGCTGATGACAGCATACTAAGTGATGGGCCTACCCTAACATGAACATCACTATGCTGGGCCGTGGTGGAAGAAGTACTCCAATTTTAGCAATACCACAGTGAAAGAAATGCCCAGTTATTACAAAAGTACATAATTATTGTCAAAATGTACCAAAAGTATTCAAGATCTTTCTAAATGGTGAATAGGGATTGTTGTAATTTAAAGGGTTGAGAACCAATATGGACCAAACTACAGCACTGACCAAACATTGAAAAATGCTGTTGTCCTCAAAGGGGTACCTCTGAGTTTTGTGCTGACCTTGTCGACTTGGGGTCCCATATAACCACATCAGCAACTGGATCCCTTGGCGATGCAGCCTTTCCGGGGCTAAAAGTTGAAGATTTTCGCCGCGTTGCTGCCTGTGACCGACGGCCACAAATCGATTCTCGTCCCATTTTGCCACTGTGCTGAGGAGAGAGAAACATTCACAAAATGTCAGAACAGTAACCGTTCAATGTGGCACCTCGGTGAATGAGTGACAACACAATACACACTTCAACCGAGAGGTTCAATACTCGCCTGTGATTGCAAAGCAAATCGAGTTTCTGTCAGTGTCAAATATCGTCTCTGTCGGATGGAAAACCTAGCCTACATGTCCTGAACTGTTACTTTTCAGGATTCAAATTCAAAAGTAGCAAAAGTAGCAGATTTTCAAGCTCGAAAACCATCACTTTGCTTTGAGCTTGCTGTGGATCTGCTGTTTTTGATGGTTTTGTGTGACGTAATGTTGTAAAAATATGGAGATAAGACGTTTCTGCCCGACAAGTGTCATTTTTCAACAAAATATTCAACCATAAAGGCTATATACAATTCTAAATGTCATTTGTCTCTCTGGTTAAAAGCAGTGAGACTAGCATCCATAAATAATTACTGTATGAAGGTGTAACATGGTTAATAGTGCTTCCACTTGCCCAGGCATTATATTGTTATTGTATTAACTTCCTATTTCATCTGTGCCATGTGAAAGCGACAATATTCATTTTGAGCACATATTGAAGAACAGAGCAGTGATTTCCACGTTGTCTGTTTTGTCAGAATAAATCTACTCACTGCTGAGATCCTGGTCTGTGGTGCTTCCAAGTTCACACAACACAACACAACACAACACAACGATCACGTCTGTTACACATATGTAAGCCCCTCTATCTTTTGGCTCACTCCCAGCAGATTGATGATGCCACAATTCTCTCAGGTTCACAGCATTTATTTCCAACTCTGTTGGACAACAACAACAACAACAACATAATACAGTATGTATGGGAAGACGTTTAGGCCTTAACTGAATAGTCAACTTGCACATAGTATTGTATTTATATTTGAGAATAAACCGCCAATTCTATTTGACTCTCATTCATGTTCTCGCAAGCAGACCGCCACATCTGGTTCATCTTACTGGGCAGCACAAGGTCCAGTTGACACATGGAGAGGTCTTGTGTAACGAAGCAACCCTGCTGTGGCGGGATCTTTGTATTTATCTTTTTAGGATATGTCAAATATTATTCTCCCTCAGGCAAATGAAAGTTTCCAAGGCACACCAAAGTCTGCCCTTAAAGTCAGACAGTATAACAGTCAGACAGAAGCTCAGAGTGCAACAGTGAAGAAGTGTAGGACAACACACATATTGGACAATGTGAGTAAGATTACATTAAACATAATTTATAAATATAATGTAATACATTATATTACGATGCATGATATATGTACATACTTTATTCTACTACACTTACAAGGCTTCATACATCTCATGAATGTTTAGAACCTACATTATTACTGTCTAAAAAGGTTGTGTGTGTGTGTGCGTTTGCATGTGTGTGTGCGTGTGCGTGCATTTTTTACTTATTTTAATATTTTATATAATTTTAATTTTTTTTACTGATTAACTTCAGTTATTTTGTTGTGTCATTTCTTGACATTTCTGGCGTTCAGTAGGATGGAGGAGTCTTGGAGGAGATGCAGGAGGAGAAAGGAGGTGAACATCAACATGGTGTCAGACATTCTCACAGCCCACCAAGGCTCTGGTTCACAGGAGGCTACAGGAGATCAAGGTACATCAATACATCGTAACATGTACATTATCACATCATTAGTACAGCAGTTTATTGCCCAGTAGTTATTAATTGTTACAAGGAGTTGAAGGGACACGCCACCATGTTGGACCAATGACAATCAAAAGAAATATTGTGAACATTAATAGCTTATTCCTCCTTGTTTTATTTCTCTCATTTCAAGATGAAGAATTGTTACTATATCAGTCACAATTCCATTTTATAAGGTGGTGAAGACATGTTCAACTACGTTATTGTAGCTGCAGAAATCAAAGATGAAGCTGTTGTGATTCCAATACATTCCAATATTGTTCTTTGAAATGAAACACTGAAGCCGGTCATTAAAGTTGAATTCTATTGTATTAATATCCTCCAGGTGTCCAGAGAGACCTCTGCATCCAGAGAGACATGGTCAGAGTGCTTGCAGTGTGTCTTATGCTGCTGTGTGTTCTACCAGCAGTGAGAACCACAGACATGGCCGTGGTCCGTGAGTATCACGCCAGCCAATCACAATTTGCTTCTTCATTTTTGTCTTCAATGTTTGTGCAATTTTTCACTCAAAGCTGGGCATAGGAGGGGCTAGCGCCACTCAAAAATAAAATAACCACTGAGACTGAAAATTGCAATCTAACTCGAAAATACCCAGGAAACTTAAGCCCCATAGTTACCTGTTACCTATCCACTTCGTGCCTTGTGGCACATAAGGCCTCCACAGAGCTCCTCCACTTCTCTCGGTCAGCCGCTGCAGTCCTCACTTCAGCCCACTTCTAAGCCCCATAGTAGCACCCCATAACCACCCACCCTACCCAGTACCCACTTCCACCACCCCCAATAAATACCTCCACCCCTATACCCATCACATTCCCCCTCAACTCCTTCCTACCTGAAAGCCACATATCCATTTTTCTTTTTCTCAACGGCTCATTTCCACACAGATACTTGACCTAATCATGAACAGTAGCAAACAACTGTGTTTAATTTGTCACCTACTGTATTGGTCCTTTACAGATCATTCAGACAACCAGAACAACTGCTACAACCTGACCCTAGAGAGAGACCAGCTGTACACCAAATGCAACAACGTGACCCTAGAGAGAGACCAGCTGTACACCAAATACAACCATCTGATCCTGGAGAGAGACCAGCTAGAGGCCCACCTGATCATGCAGAGAGATCAGCTATACACCAATTACAACAACCTTATCATGGAGAGAAACCAATTACAAAGAGAAGTAAACCAGTTTAAGAGAGAGAGAGCAGGTGAGAGAGGTTGCAAGCATTTTCTACTACAGTAACTAGCGTAGCAGCATATTATCCCACCAGGCCAGATGACTGGGGGATTATGTTTTCACCCCTGTCTGTAGGCCACGCCCATTTCTGCCACACAATATTTTCCACCCTTTTGCATTTTCTTCAAAACACACTTTTGTACTCCTACAGATTTTGCCAAAACTCATCCAAATCGGTACTCTGGAGGCATGTGATAATCATGTTTGAATCAGATTTTTGATCAGGTGACAGCCTGACCTATAGTGATAGCATCTGAAAACTTGTGTACAACGACACCTAGAACGACACCTAGTCTTATACTGACGTGATTGGCTGCCTCTAGTCAATGGGCCAAATATCCCTGCCAGCAAAGCAGGCTGCAGACAGAGACAGACAGCACATCCTTAATGCAAAGCCACAAAACACAGTTAATGAACCACGCACAGAACGTTCAAAACGAACACAAGCAACGGCCGCGATGTGTGACGTTGTGACATTGACACACCACAGACACTTTACTAAAATAATAATCAGCCTAATATGGGGGACACACAACGGAGACAGCGCACACAAACTGTGGCCGCGCAGCACAACATTGTGACACACAAACACACATGTTACTAATAAAACAATAATCATACTAATATGGGGGGAGAACGCAACGGAGACAGCGCTTCTTTCACCTGACCATTATGTCACTATGTGATCAATTCACAAGAGGCACAAATGCATTCATTGGTGGACTATGGACACTTCAGGAACCTGACTACCAATGCCATCATCAATGGGAATAACAATTGAGCTTAGCTAACTGAAATGACAAAAAACTGCCTACTGCATTTTCTCTGACACAATTTTTTTTTTAGACAAGTCGTGTCCCAGTGGATGGCAGAAGTTTGGATGCAGCTGTTATTACACATCTACTGAGTTTAAAACCTGGGAGGAAAGTAGAGAACAATGTGTGAAGACAGGAGCAGATCTTCTGATCATTAACAGTAAAGAAGAACAGGTTAGTACTGTATATCTGTTTGCATGTTTGTTACCAAGTGGGATTGTGTATTGGCTGTTTGTCAGTGAGAAAACTTTTAAAATGACAGATTAGGGCAGGCTTGCAGGTGATTGAGGTAAAAAAAAAAAAAAAAGGACTGAGAATCTACATGTTACAAATACAATAGCATAAATACCATAATTCTGTATTGTTGAACATCATAGCTTACTCTGACAGAGGCTGCTGTGTCAGTGTGTATCAATATCACAACTGGTGTAATTCTGTTATTATAGTGTACCCTGTACATATTAGAGACAATAATGGTTCAATCACGTACAAATCATCAGGAATTCATCAGAGGATTGAACCCGGGGAATCTGTTTGCATCATCATGGATTGGTTTGAAAATGACAGAGGGAAAATGGACGTGGGTGGATGGAACACCATTGACAACACAGTGAGACATTTTACCTGCATTTCTATTGTAATCCTATTAAGTTACTGTATGTTAGTGATTGAGTGGATGTGCTTAAACACATGTGTTGTTTTGCTGTGCAGGTACTGGGGCAGTGAATGGCCTCGTAAGAATGAAGACAGGAACTGTGCTACCTACTTTCACAGGGATGGAGGATGGAATAATTGGTTAGGTTCATATCATGCCAACTGGATCTGTGAGAAGAAACCTGTGTATTTATCTTAGTTCAGTGATTAAACTGCAGCGTAATGTTCTGCTTTGTCAAGTCAAAGAGTAGTAATTAGTAGTAGTAAGTAATGTTACAAAATGCAGTTATACATTCATTGAAATAGGCTGAATTATTCTTTCTAACCAAGTCAAATCGTCTGTTTCTAAGCTATCTAAAGGACTACAACTAGGAGGAAGTTGTGTCTAACAATGAGCCACGCTTTGTTTCTTTAAAAAGAAAATCATTAGCAGTTTTAATTGCCACATCAAAGGTTTACAGGTGTAAAGAAGTGGTTGAGATTATTTTATCATGCATGCTTCATCATTTTGTATTATTCCATGAGAAAAGAGCGGACATAGGTCTATAAAGATGCATGTACAGTACATGTGGTGAAGTTGGAAAATGAAGTTAATTTATTGTTTTATTGCCTTAAATATGATAAAAGGGAGGTAGGCTATTTGTTAGTAAAATGTATACTATTTGTGGTGATTTCCTTAAGTTGATTTAGAATCTAACTGTTTGGTTATGAAAAACCTAAGATATATGTTTACAATATGTGAATTTATATGTTATACAGTTTTTGTAATGTGCACTAATAACTACCACATACTGCAACATACTGTGTACATTTTGATATTTGCACAAAAAATAAATCATTCAATTCTTGAATGCCAAATATACGGTTTGCAAGTTTTGGAGTTTCTCCTGTGCCCATATTAAATTTGAGAATAAATAAACTGATAATTATATTTGTCATTCATAATGAACGTATCCTATCAAAATATCATGTAACAAGAACATTATTTTGACCACCTGTTGGATGCTGTCCTGGTCTGTCGACCCCTACTGTACATCTGGTTCCTCTTACTGGGCTGGACACATGGAGAGGTCTGTTGTGATTTCTGTATTTAGCTTTTTAGGATGCCAATATCAAATATTATTCTCCCTCAGGCAAACAATTTTTTTCATAAAGTTGTTCAAGAAACACCAAAGCCTGCTCTTAAAGTCAGATTAGAACAGACAGCAGCTCAGAGTGCAACCGTGAAGAGGAGCACAACACACATATTGGACAATGTGAGTATTAAGATAATATTGAAACATTTATAAATATAATTAATTATATTGTAAATGCATAATATCTCACCAGCACATAAATTAGTTAGAATCGGTGAAGGACAAAGTAACCCCAGTCTTGAAAAAGTATACATATAATACTGCTGGTCAAATATTCAATATATACTCCAAATACCAAATTCAAGTTTACTCTATCTGTACTCTCACAGACCAAGGTTTACAGGAAGCTACATGAGATCAAGGTACATTAACACACTTAAGGCTTATTCATACTCCGGTTTTCGGTGATGACGTGACCACCGCTATCCACTCTCCCCAGCCATTCTCTCTGTTTTTACTAACCACCAAAATGGTGGTCACCAAGACTCGCTCCGGGCAGCCCAGAGGGAGGCGCTCATAGATCATCACCCCAGTGATGATCTATATGAGCGCAGCCATCAAAATAAACCCACAGTTTATGAAGAGGTTACCACCGAAAAGGTGGCCACCTCTTCACGTTAAACTGGGGTATGAATAGACCTTTACAGTGTTTCTCTTCTCACATCAGCAGTATAGCAGCTTAATTGTCACCCAGTATTGAAAGTAGTATTACTATGAATGGTTACAGGAGACATGTCAATGCCACCATGTTGGACCAAAGACAATCACAAGAAAAAGTATGACTGTTAGACTGTTATTTCCACCTAGTGTTATCATGATGTGACATTTTGCATGTTGTTGGGCCAGTGAAGACATGTTAAACAAAATGTTGGTCAGACAAATCTTGGATTTGAAGAATGAGCAGTAAGCAGAGAGGTTTAAATAGCCTGCCCCAATCAGACCAAGAGCACATGTGATCACCTGGCATTACATGCCTTTCTGCAGACGTTGAAGAAGTTCAGAGTCAGTTGCACCAAATTACTTCAATATATAATCTTCACTGTGTGTTATTTGAAATTAAACATTGAAGCTGATCATATAAAAGTTGAATTCTATTGTAATAATATCCTGCAGTTGTCCAGAGAGAGAGAGAGAGAGAGAGATTGAGAGAGACCTCATCATCCAGGGAGACATGGTCAGAGTGCTTGCAGTGTGTCTTATGCTGCTGTGTGTTCTACCAGCAGTGAGAACTACAGACATGGCCGTGGACTGTGAGTATCAGGACTCAGGAGGTCAAAGGTCAAATTATTGTACTTACAACAGTAAAAAACAGACTTCATACTTTACTTTTGATAGGCATATACAAACACACGTTTGTCAGGAACACTGAGTTTTACACCTCTGTTTATTGTTTATTCGCTCCTTTGAAGATAATTCAGACAATAAACAAAACAACTGCTACAACCTGTACGAACAGCTATACGCCAAATACAACAACCTGTCCTTGGAGAGAGACCAACTATACACCAAATACAACAGTTTGATCCTTGAGAAAGTCCAGATATACATGGAGAGAGACCAGCTAGAGGCCCACCTGATCCTGCAAAGAGACCAGCTGTACACCAAATACAACAACCTGATCGTGGAGAGAGACCAGTTGCAAAGAGACGTAAACCAGCTTAAGAGAAAGATAGCAGGTGAGAGAGGTTGCAAACATTTTATAGTAATTATTTGGAATCTCCCCATGCTGGATTGGTTGGAAACATAATGTTTTCACCCATGTCCGTAGGTCATTCCCATTTCTGCAATTTTGAAAGCACAATGTATTTGCATTTTGCTGTTTTTGCTTCTACTCCTACAGATTTTGTCAAAACTCACAAACATTGGTACATATATTCTCTCTAGATTAATGTGACAAATATGAATCAGTCACCACATGTATCTGGTCATCACACTTTTCAGGGCCTCGAAACAGTCTAAATCAATTTAATACCCATATTTAGATAAATCGTGTCCCAGTGGATGGCAGAAGTTTGGATGCAGCTGTTATTACACATCTACTGAATTTAAAACCTGGGAGGAAAGTAGAGAACAATGTGTGAAGACAGGAGCAGATCTGCTGATCATTAACAGTAAAGAAGAACAGGTTATTATATCTGTGTGCCTCTGCGTGCCTGTGTTCATCAACATTGCATGTTTTGTACACTGTACAGTAATATTTTAGTGAAATGTGATTTTAGTGAAAACTGAACATATCAGAGACAATTCATTATCGTGCAATCATGTACAAAATCAGGAATTCGTCAGAGGATTGAACCCTGGGGATCAGTATTCATCATCATGGATTGGTGTGAAAAGGACTGAGGGTAAATGGACGTGGGTGGATGGAATACCAATGACAACACAGTGAGACATTTTACATGTTTTTCTATTGTAAATAATCAAAGTCACTGCATGTGAGTGACTGAGTAGGTGTAGTTACTTAAAATACATGAAGTTTACCCGTGTTGGACAGTAACTATACCTACAGTATATAGTTACTAACTAATACATATTACTGTTATATCATTACTTTCCCCAGTGACTAGTATTGTAACGTATTAATATAGCCAAAACAGTCATATTATTACAGTTATTATGAGTATTATGAGTAGGGGTGGCCAGGGGTAAAGTGACCGGATAGGAACCACAAGATTCCCAGTTTGAACCCGGGTTCACCCAGAGTTAGTGCCCTTGAGCATGACTCTGAACCCCTAGTTCATTTCTCCCGGTGTGCAGGTTGGTGCCTTGCATGGTTTCCTCTGGCATTTTGTGTGATTGTGAATGTGTGTGTGTGAATGGGTGAATATAATGCACAATCTCTGTAAAGCGCCTTTCATTTACAATGAATTCGTTTTTGACTGAGATACATTACACTATATTAAGCCTACCATTTCTACACCATACTGTGCAGGTACTGGGGCATTGAATGGCCTCGTGATGAGGAAGACAGGAACTGCGCAGCGTACAGCCGCTGGGATGGAGGCTGGAGTAATTGGCCGTGTTCATATAAAGCCTACTGGATCTGTGAGAAGATACATTTATCTTAACTTCACTGATGAAACCAATACGCTCAATTCATGCTTTGTTGTACAACAGTGTCACACGGCCAAAAATATCAGACCTACGATCTCACAACACACTATGGATTCGATACATTGGGAGCTTGTAAGTCTGCTATTGTCGGCAAGTGAGGGAGCCTATACATTGAGCTTTTAAAGTGTTCTGCTTTATCAACTTAACAGTAATAATAATTTGTAGTGAAATTGACAAAAACTCTGTCCCAATAAATGTAAAGTTGATGACGAAAATGTATCCTTCAACCGCAACAGCTTCTACTGGTTCTGCTGGTCACTCTTGCTGCTCTTCCATCCAATAGAAGATAAAAGCTGTGTTATACTGACCACATCTTACCCATGTCTGTAACTGTTCCATGTTGTCAGTCAAAAATCAATAAACCCCTGAAGAAGACATTTTTGGGTCAAAATGTTTGTTTCTTAATAAATAAAAATGCAATAAGCTGTGCTACCTATTTTGTCATCACTTCACTAACCCCATACTACCCATGTTTTCATTATTTCTGATATCAGTCAACATACTGTGCTTATCATTGTCATATACAATATACCAGTCTCACCACAATTATCTCTTTTAACTGTGTTCAGATAATATTTTTGTCTGTGGGGCTTTCAGTGGGGTTTGAGCACTTTGAGGTGGGCTGGCTAGTGTTCAGATCCTGCTATTATTGTTGATATACAGCAAGGTCACACATTGGATGTGGTTGGGGAAAGTTCTCCCAAACAGACACCTGGTTCCTCTTATTGGACTGGACAAAGGTCCAAATGACACATGGAGAGTGTAATGAAGCATCTGTGGACTGTGTATTTAACTTTTTAGGATGCCGATGTCAAATATTATTCTCCCTCAGGCAAATTCATGTTTTTGTAATGTTTTTCAAGGCTCACCAAAGTCTGCTCTTAAATTCACATTAGAACAGACAGCAGCTCAGAGTGCAACAGTGAAGAGACTGTAGGACAACCCAGTGTGAGTAAGATAACATTATACATATTTATAAATATATATTAATATTGTAATGCATATTATGTATATTATTGTTATTATCAATGATGGACAAAGCAATATCAGTACTTCAAATACTGCTTGTCAATAAATACGCAATATAGTTAACTTAAAGTGGAAGTTGTTCTGTGAAATTTAATTTAGTAAAGTACTTCAGTACTTGCTTTTAATAGCCTATTGTATTTATTTTAGAAATAGTTCATATTTTACTCAAGAGGGACAAATGCCTGTCGCAAGTTGATTGTGTCATTTGTCCATGTGTGGTCCAGCCCTATGGAATGCAACAAAACAAAAAAACACATATATTTAAAATATAGTTTTGATACTCATATTAACCTTTAACTATTAAGCTGTTTTTTATTAGCACATGCATCCCATACATTCCATATGAGATTAACACCTTTGTAGATTAACACCTTTCTACAGAAATAAAAAATGAATGGGTTCTGATTTCATCGCACCAAAATTCAATGTTTATGTTTATTCAACTTTCAGCTTGATTACAGGTTTAAAAAGACAGAGTTGCCATTAAAAACACTGAAATATTTTGCTGATCACAATTATAAAAACTTCAAATCTAAAATGCCATAGCCTATCTAAAAATCTATGGGGTGTCCGAATATTCACTGTTATATGATCATATTAAAGTTGAATTATATTGTATTATTAATATATTCTCCAGTTGCTGTCCATAGAGACCTCATCGTCCAGAGAGACATGGTCAGAGTGCTTGCAGTGTGTCTTATGCTGCTGTGTGTTCTACCAGCAGTGAGAACCACAGACATGGCCGAGGACTGTGAGTATCAAGAGGTCAAAGGTCAAAGGCACGCACTTACAACAGTCAAAAGAGACTTATGTGTCTGACACCCTATCATGCTTCACTTTTGATAGTGTGTGGGTTCTTTTTAGTACTTTATTATATAGACCTATGAACATATAAGCACCTGATCAGGAGTTGACCCCATCATGAACAGTAGCAACAAAGTGTTTGTATTTGTCCTTTACAGATCATTCAGACAGTAACCAGAACTGCTACAACCTGACCATACAGAGAGACCAGCTTTACATCAAATACAACAATCTGACGTTGGAGAGAGACCAGTTGTACACCAAATACAACAATCTTACCACCAAGTACAC
>OOFJ01107385.1:0-10429 GCA_900323375.1 Benthosema glaciale
GTTGTCGTTGCGAGTGACGCCCCAGCGACTGTGTCTTTAAAGTGTGATTTAACTCTCCCCGTACTCGCCTGAAGTGCTCCGAAGGTGAATCAAGCAGACGCGGGCAGCGCGTTGTATCTACATCCAAGTTACATCCATCTGCGATGCCGTTAAGTATTTTTAATCATTTTTTGACCGTTTGCTCACACTACAGACAGACAAACATCCACTGAACTCGGCCAATCACGTAGGTCCTTACGTTACTGCCTCTAATAGCGAGAGGCGGGACATCCGGTGTTAGCAGAGTAGGCATACAGTGTCTGTCTGTAGTGTGAGCAAACGGTCAAAAAATGATTAAAAATACTTAACGGCATCGCAGATTAATGTAACTTGGTGTAGATACACGCGACCGCCCGCACCTGCAGGATTCACCTTCGGAGCACTTCAGGCGAGTACGGGAAGAGTTTAATACTACTTTAAAGACACAGTCGCTGAGGCGCCATTAGGAAAGAGCAAGGGGTTGTCGAGTGATGATGAGGGACTATTACGTAGAGAAAGTCCAAATGTAAAAATAAAACCTAATAGGAACCACTGCTCCACACAACAGGTCGACAGGATCCAGGTTGGAAATCATTGACCTTATCACCTGGAGGTTAGGTTACCTTTTCATAGCATCAGGAAAAGAGAAAAGGAACCCGCACACTCAACTGCTCCAAAAGTTCAGTCTTTATTGACGACGTTTCGAGCCAAGGCTCTTCATCTGGTCAAACTGAAGAGCCTTGGCTCGAAACGTCGTCAATAAAGACTGAACTTTTGGAGCAGTTGAGTGTGCGGGTTCCTTTTCTCTTTTCCTGATGTTATTTTTGAGCCCAGCACCTCTATAAGTGATGTGCGTATTTCACTAGCTTTTGTACCTTTTCATAGCATCAATGATGTCCATGGAGAAGCATTCGTCCCATCCACAGTCCAGGAGGAAGCGGAACTCATCCACCTGCAGCAGGTAGCAGAGGGCGGACTCCTCCTGCACCCCCGACACCGCTGTCAGCTTGATGATGGACGTCATTGTGCTGCTGATGAGCTGTCACCGTGCTTTTGAAGATAAATAAAGCACACACACACACACACACACACACACACACACAAAACCATCAACCACCTTCCCAGCACCCTTATTAGAGCAATACGTTTCTTGCTGGAGTAGCTTTGAGTTTAAACTATGTAACATATTTAAAGAAAATAATATAATGTAAATGGTTCAATAAACACTGATTAAGAGAATAAAGGGGGGGAAATACACTACACACAAATAAAACAAACAAAAAAATAAAAATAAACAGAATAAAGAAGTTAACGGAAACCCAGTTTAAATGCTCAGTGACATACAACTAGCATATGTTGCTATGTTACAACAGCATTGTCTGTCTGGCTAGCATAGCATGCTAGCCACATTCACATTGTGCCGATAGTGGGTTTGGGGTTTTATTTTGTTTCATTATTACAAACGAGTAACGTACCATTAATTGTTAAATGATATAAGTTGACGTCTATTAAAATGAAACTAGGACGAACTGAACAATCTGCAATTACAATATAAAGACATTTCGACCAGCGTTTAGGAATCAATGCACTGCATGGATGGATGTCAACACGATTATTTGCCGCTGGTACTACTGCTAGGTTAGGGATACGAAAGGATGCGCCACATGCGTGTATACTGGCCCAGAGCCTTATAGAGACAGAGTTCTGACCTAAAATATTAAAATATTGTAAAAAAATTAACAATTGGACTAAAATGCATATACAAATAACCAACTGTAAAAAAAAAAAAAAAAGGAAAAAAAGGGAATGTGTGATAGCCATAATGATCTGTGCACTGCTGCAGAATAAATACATAATAAAACGAGTTACTTTATAAAAAAGAGTGACATGATTCTGACATCCTTTTCTCTTCGCAGATTGGCAGTAGGCACACAGACGCCACAGAGGCTAAGTGACATCACTGACCGATCCTTGGTATTTTTCCATAGGATTAGCTTTGCCAGACGTCACGTGTGAAAGGTCAACGGAACGTACCATTGGCAAAAAACCCAATACGGTAGGTTTTATGCTTATACAGTCTATGGTTTTATGTTAAATGTGCTCACATATGACATGCCATTTTAAAATATATTGTATCGGTGCAGATGGTTATTTTTTTTAAATCCAAAAACAGAGTCAGAGTTCACAAATGTTCAATGTTTTTGTTATTTTTCATGAAGGGCCTTCTGTATTTATTTATTTACGCATCATGTGGTACATTCCAGTGTCCTCTGCCTGCCTGCTGATTGAGGAACGGAGGCTAACGGCCTAGCGTCAATATTGGGTAATATTTATAATGGTCTATGGTTGTACATGTCGTTTTTCTGCTTCTACGTGTTAGTATATTAAGTGTAATGCCGCTGTCATGCAGCGTTGTTTATAAACTGTATCTCCTAACCCTCAAATAAAGGACAGATTATCTTTGCTAATGCTAATCAGCTAGTTTGTAATGCACAAATCACCTTAGCTCTGGTCCATGGCTCTAATGTGCAAAGGCATTTAGAGCTATGGACCTGTAGTAGTTTGATATGGACGACAAGAAAACATTCACCAGGCAGTGCTACCAATGCACATCCATATGTTGCTGAATATATATATATTATTTTTAAACACTAAGATTCAAGCTATACAAATATGAATTTTGCTTTGGTTAATATTAACAATATGATCTTCAAAGTCTCCTGACTCCACTCTGAGAAGTGGACAATGAGTAATTTCTCCCTTGTGAAAAAAAAATCAGATCAAACTATTTTAGAATAGAGGACCTTAGCCTTAATCATGAGTGCTTTCTTGTGTGATAGAGGCAAACTAGATACTGTACATGCATGGTTCTTCAGTATTTCAATTCCAGCTAATTAATGACTCAGAGTCCTAATACATGGACTACACTAGAGTGCAGAATGGCCATAATGATGACCAGTCATGTGCAGTGCTACCATTATTTACTATAGAAATGAACTGTAATGAAAATTACCTCCACTATGATTTCCTGTTTTTGGCTATATAGTAGTGTATTTGTATATTGTCTAATACCCGCAATTTGCAACTCTAGATTTTTTTAATCGGATGAATCTAGAGTTGCAATACCCTCCATTGACTTCCTACTCGTCCAATTTACATTTGCGATCTGATGGTATTCAACAACATTAAACTCACCAACATTTCAGCTCTAGGCCAAGCTTGAATTATCCTCTTTCGAACTGCAAAGCGTTTGTGTCATAAAAATCCACCGTAGACATGTTATGAGTTACTTTCTGTCAAGACAGTCTCTAGGTGATATTATTTCTAAGTGCTGGAGTTTGGAAGCACTCGTCGTAAGTCACTGAACGGCCCTGTGTACCACCTGTTTCACATTTGCACATAATGCATGAGGCAGCAGCGCGTCCTGTTAATAAAAACGAGTGCTTCCAAACTCCAGCATTTACAAATAATATCACCTACAGAGACTTTGACAGAAAGTTTTTGCAGTTCGAAAGAGGATAAGTATACATTATATCACCGACCATTGTTTCAGCGCTAGCCTTAATCGCCACTAAGAAATTAACAATTTATCCTCCAGTGAAGTTAACTAATTTGGCATTGTATGTGTTTGTAGGAAACCATGGTGAACTTTATAGCAGTAGCACGTGAACACTGGATGCAGCTACTGGTGCCCATGGGCTTCGTTGTTGGATGCTACTTGGATAGACGGTATGACGGGCAGCTAACAGCTTTCAGGAACAAAAGTGTTTTGTACAGAAGGTAAGAGTAACACTAATGCATCATCAAGACGCAGACAGTACTATAGGGTATGCATGTGATATCATCATACCCGTAAGTTATGCGGGAACGCTCACTGAGTGGCAAAAAACTTTCTGGCCTTGACAGCCCATACATCCTGATTGGATGTAAACTCACCAACATTGCAGCTGTACGGAATGCTTGAATTATCCTCTATCTGCAAAGTTTTTGCTTCATAAAAAGTTTTTGCTTCATAAAAATCCACCATAGAAACGTTATGATGAGCTACTTTGTCAAATGCCCTGCATTTGATTATTTTTCGAAGTGTCAGTTTGGAAGTGCTTGTTTTCAATAACGCATCGTCCTGCATTGTGATATTTGGAACAGGTGGTACGCAGAAACTCCCAACACTCCATGCTGCTCAATGTTTTGCCACTCTGTCTAGAATAGATGAGGCGTGCCCTGGTGGGAAAATCATGCATGTGCATACTCTTATGGGTCATCACGACAGTCATAAGAGATTTCATAAATGCAAGACATGTTCTTTGATCTTCAAATCCCATACTATTCACTTGTCATTCAATTAAATCAGCAGCTTTGTAGACCAGCAATGAAGCACATGGGTCCAAATTAGGGTGCAATACTGGCCTATCAAATGAGTTTTGAAATAAATCATTACAATAACCCTATGGTGCAACAGTTAATACATTTTTGGTATACATAATATAGGTATCTGCAAAGCATTTGTGAAACTACAATACAGCCGTTTGGCACTGTCCACAATGATTCAATACACCAACATGAAATCTCAGCACAAGGCTATGAAACGTCTTGTATTAGATTTAAAACTAATTGTACATTACTCTATCGTAGAAGGATGAGACTGATTACATTTGAAAGCTCGTATAAAACCTTTTCCTGCATGGAGATTCCTAGCTGCGTAAGATAATGGAAGTTTGACAATGACAATTCATAGCTTAACATTGTACACCCCCAGGTTGCTCTTTTTTTTTAATAGGAGCGTTTGGGTAGTTCTAACCTCATCTTGCTTGTCTCAACAGGGAACTGAAGCCTGGAGAGGAATACACCTGGAAGTAGAAGAGCCAGCGCTGAAATGTACTGTCCTGAAGCTTCACCCTCATATGTACGATTGTTTGTTTGGCAGCCCTTAAATCATATTTAAATATGATTTCCTGTCGGAGTTGTATCAACCAATAAAACATGTCCATTTCTGATCCAAGTAATTTGTCATTCATCAGTATGTCTGTTATGTGTTTGATGATACAATGACATGAGGTGAAACATTTAACAAAAACAATGATTTATTTGATATACTTAACTGGACATCCACTCAGGAAACATGGGGAGAAGACACTCCCAAAAGGCAACACGAAATTAAAACAGAGGGACAAGGTTGGGAAGCTGTTTGGATGCAAAATTAGTTAGTGCATAAAAGCACTGATTTAACACAAAGTAGGCTTGGAATACAGTAAGAGGGATAACAGGCGTCATTCGTAGCATAATGCCAGGCCTATTTTGTGTTAATTTCATTTAATGCTCTTCTTAGCACTACAAGTATCAAATGTTCTAAGTTAGTATTTGTTCATACTGTTTGACAAGTGAATATCTCTCATGGGATCGGTAAAGGTTTACATTTGCATTCAAGTGGCTTCCCAACCTCCTTTGTAACACTGAGGGGGGAAAAAAAAGGTATTCATAAATGTTGTCCACCATATCCGCTCCAACAGTGCTAACAAAGACCAAGCATGACATCAAACATTTTGCAATCAAGATGTTACTTTTCCAGGCGTTTTCCAGTGTGGATAATCCCCCTCTCAAATAGCAGCTCAACCAAATCGATCTGGAATAAAAGTGTGTTTGAGGGTTAGTTTACTGACAAATTTAATTGAATATGTGGTATCCTGTTTAAGGACAGTGCTTGTATAATTTCTTGTACTGTACCCTGTCTTCTGCTGTATCGCAGGGCAAGTTTCCCACCGCCACAAATTTAGGATACGAATGGATCAGAAACTCCACGGCATCAGTATACTGTAAAGGGATTTAAGGGTTAGTACATTACCACATTTTATATAAAATTATGGATTAGAATTAGGGATTTTGAGAATTTGTACTTCTGCTTTTATTTCAAAGCTCTTGAGTTCATCTTTGTGGTACACTCTGGAGTTTTCTGTTGTGTAGTATAGGTGAACAGTTTCTCCTTCGCTGCAAAGCCTGGAAAGAAGAGCGCATTTAGCCATAAAACAATTGAAAGCCCTACATTCTCAGCCAAAATAAAGCGACAGTATGAAAGGAGAGCAATAAAGAGTTTACATGCAATAAAGAATGAGTCAAAGTTACACCCATGCAATTTTGTTGGGTTAACTTCAACTATTGAGTACTTGTGTTGTAACCCGTTAATACTGTGTTATTACCTGGCACAGCCGTCACGAATGAGTCGAACCTCCGTCTGGCTTTTGAACTTTGCATTCACACCTACAGTTCCTCCATCTCCCCACCTGGAAGGGGCTCCCTCCACAGTGGTAATAAATTCCCCTGTGGATGACAGACACTACATTTGTTACTCAAGCATGAGGAATGACTTGAAGAATTGCTGTTGCTCACCACATCTTCAATATCAAAAACATATAGACTGTACAAAATAAGGACACGGGGAGAGGCTCTAAAATTGGCCTGTCTCACTCCAGACAAGTGGCATGGCAGCTTGAGGCAATGAGGCCACCTCTGCCATCTGTAGGCGTGTTTCCATCAAGCCCAGTTTTTGCGCAAAACGGCTCTTGCGAATAGAATGTTGAATGGAAACAGGAGTGAAGTTTGTGGGAGTGATGATGTGGTTATAATATAAGATCGATCCCATTCACTACCCGTAAAAAAAAAAAGAGAAGAAAATCACTCGTGATCACTATACTGCATGGATGCCCGCTGATCGATCAATCACACACACACGCAAGCACGGATGCACGGACGGACAGTCACGTAGCCTATACCATAATAATGTTTTCAAACTTATATTTATATTCTGCCTGGTCCCTGCATGCTATAGATCCATGCATGCGTCTATTCTTATATTCATTGCATAATAAAAAACCAGAACGTACGTGATGTGTATCTGAACAAGTTCAAACAAAAGAAATGCGCAGCTGCAAAGTGCAAACTCTGCAATCAATCAATTTATAAACGATCATCATTCTTTGTATACTGTCTGTAGGCCTACTGTAGCCTAAGATCAGCAAATGCCCGGCTGCTAGAATCAAGTCCATGGTCAGCTGCATCGTCAGCCGCTGACCAGCGATCAGATTATACAGCATAATATACGGGGTCCCGTCTGTTAAGCTGAGAGGACGCAGCGCAGCTGTTCAATTACCTATATAGGCCTGTGTCCGTGTATAGTATAATACTTTTGTATAGCCATAGGCCACAAAGTTAAATAAATGTCAACTAACTTGCAACATCACTTTACTGGCAAAATAGTGTCACCTACTGCTTATTTCATGAACTTATTTCATATGTCCATGAGTCGCATTTTATCACTGGTTGGAAACAACTGTAAATCCGCTCTTGTTTTTTCGACTTGTGGAACATACGCTGCCTTTTTTCGCAAAGGTTTAATGGAAACATAGCTTGTGTGTGGATGTGGGTGAATGTGAGGCATACATTGCACATGCACACTGCACAGTGCTATGAATGATAAGACTAGAGAGCTACTAACGCTGCTAGGTACCTGGAGTAACCGCGGGGGGCAGACAGTCATGGAGAAACTCCTTGGCCTTCTGATCCACTGAAGCGTCCACAGGGGCATAGCTACTCAGCTTCTTCATCAGGCTCTCGATGTGAGACATGAACTCTGCCCTGCGTGGGTCATCCTATATAACAACACATCCTCTCATCAGTGGATAACTGATAAGAACAGAGGGGACGGCGATGCTTGCCAGAAGCGACCGACTGTTAAAATACAATAAAATGTAACACACCTTGTCAGAATGTTGTACCCCCATGTATGTCAGGTAGTCCAGGGGCAAACCTCGTCTGAACTCCAAGTCCTCCTCCATTGCTACTTCCAATGCTGCTGGGACCATCTGGCCACCAAAAGATAGCAATAAGCAGCTGAGTAATCTTGATGGTTCAAATTAATTACAATTTAGGCATTTAGCAGACTCTCTTCAAGAGTCTCATCCCCAGGGTTTACTAGGTGAACCCTAGTAAAATAGTTGAGTAATAATTATAGTGTTGGAAAACAAGTATGTGCTACAAAGCAACGAGCATAGACAGCTCATTATGCACCTTGTAATTAAATTTAAATGTACTGGTAATGTATTTTATTATTTTCAGCTAATATCTTGGAATTGTCATTACAATGTCCCGTACGATCCCTCCCTGACATCAAGCAGTTTCAACACAAGGAAAGGGGGAGCAGAACCTTCATGAGCAGGTCTCCCCAGCTGTTCTTCTGGTATGAGGAGATGGTGATGTGCAGGGAGTGGGCGTCCGGGAGGCAATCTCCTTGGTGGATGAAGCCCCGAGGGAAGTAGAGGAGGTCCCCGGCCTCGAGGACCACTTCCAAGATGGGCTTACCGATCTCCTTCTGATCGAAGTTAGCTGGGGGACAAATGCAAAATGGGCTGTGAGACAACAGCATTACCTATGATTTTCAAATAGAGAGTAAAACGCATGCAATGTAAAACAGGTGATACATTAAGCAGATTTAAAACAAAAACAAATTTGGCTCAAGGGAGGACCGACCGGCTGGTGGGCCATGGCGGTGGTTCAGGGGTAGAGTGGCCGGATGGTAACCGCAAGGTTGCCAGTTCGAACCCGGGCTCCCCCAGAGTTAGTGTTGAAGTGTCCTTGAGCAAGACATTGAACCCATAATTGCTCCTGGTTGTGCTGGTTGGTGCTTTGCATGGTTTCTTCTGCCATCAGTGTATGAATGTGTGTGTGAATGGGTGAGATGTAATGCACAATCTATGTAAAGCGCCTTGGATAAAGGCGCTATATAAATGCACCATTTACCACTCTGACTCAAGTTGGATCTAGCCTGGAAACCAGCCCAATCTGCCACAGGAAAAAATCTACGCAGTGATATTAGTCTGGCCATGCCAGGCTAAGTTGGATCGGTGGTGTGACGTAGTGTGAACTCTATTTGGGCCTCTAGTATTCCAAATCAGCATTTATAGACTGAATATTAATATCTTGGATAGCTTCAATCATATTCTCACAATGGATAATAAATCAATCAGATCGGCGGTCCATTGTAGGTGTGAGGGCCGAATAGCGGCCTGAACGTCTAGTTATTTACTGTACAATCACTATTTGATCTTAGTCTATTAGTACACTGTATAGCATTTTACTACTCACGACTTGACAGCACTGGCAATACTTCCTCTTCAGTCCTGATGAAAACAAAACATTTGATGTGATATTTTTCCCCTAAGCCGACAGGAGGAAAATAGAATGGCTATTGGCTAATAAGAAATGTCATTTTTATGTAGTATAAATCTATTCTACCAGATGCTCTAACTAACAAGTCAAAGTAAACTATCCAACCAAATGTATTAAAAGTGCTACTTGATTGAAACTGTTTTGCCACCATATCCAGAAAAGTTATTTTAAATGAAAGGCCTAACAATCAATGAGTCTTGTTTGTTACTATAAGTGAAGTATAACAATAAAAAGTAAAATTTGTGCTAATCTGGGGAATGGTTTTTAAAGTTTTCAAAAGTCACCTCGGGTTGTAAACTCTCCAATGCTTCTTCCCCTCTAGTTGAACCACAAAGGCCTCAATGTCATCATAATGTGGAGCAAAACCTTGTGTTCCGGGGGGCGTAAGATACCTGGATGAAAACATTTGACTGATTATTTGGACATACATGAAATGGGCATTTCACACCGATACCAGGGGGCGACCTCCTCGATCAAATTACTTTCTCATTGTAAAGGGCTGTCTACACAAATACTTTATAAATCGTTTAAACTCATTTGTTATTTACAATACTAAGTCAAGTGGATGTCATTATACACAATATATATATATTTTTTTTTCTAAAGTTAAAAAAATAACATGTAGACATGCTATATTTTCATTCAAATATATGGCTTAGGTGGTTAATACTCACACATTGGCTCCTGACATGCTGCCAAACTTCTCTTGAAGGATGGACAGAAAACTCCACACAGTGGAGGAAAATGCCTGTGGATTCAGCATGCGGAGGGAGCAGCCACTCTGGGAAGAGATTCAGAAAACCATAGTATATGTATGAGATTGCTGTCCAATTTTCAGAAACCTGTCAGTGTCAAGTTGTCAACCCACTATTATTTGGGGTCCAAATGGAATGAAATAGACGAAATGACTTCACATTTCAGCAGCATTCCGCATCCAAAGATTGAGCAATTGAATAGGACAAAGGAAAGGAAAACCATTTCATATTTATACAATACGCAATTAGAACAGGGTGAAATGCTAGGGGGACAGTAAAATATCTCTGCAATGTGTTATTATTATTTGATAATAATAAAAACACATTAACGCAATATATATATATTTTTTAAATCGTCTAAATTGATTAATCAGACTACCAACTTAAGCCCCATTTAATGTATACACTTGTATAAAGATGCTGCACAAAACTAAAATAGC
>OOFJ01107390.1:11932-23802 GCA_900323375.1 Benthosema glaciale
ATGCATGCAGGCACGTGTAGACGGCACGCTTCATACTGCTCTCACTGGGAGATAGACAGACAGACAGACACACGCTTCATACTGCTCACACTGGGAGACAGACAGACAGACACACGCTTCATACTGCTCACACTGGGAGACAGACAGACAGACACACGCTTCATACTGCTCACACTGGGAGACAGACAGACAGAGGTGAGAAAAGTACTCCCATTTTGTACTTGAGTAAAAAGTATCAATACCGCTATATAGAAATATTGTTACAAGTAAAAGTCCAGAATTTAAAATTTACTTGAGTAAAAGTACAAAAGTATTGGCATTGAAATGAAATACCAAAAGAACTCTCTATGCAGATATGTCTCATTTCAAGTTTTCAAATGAATGTACTACCAGTAAGACGCCTGAGGGCGAGGTCGCGTGCACTCATCCGCCTGGGTGACGGCAGACTGCTGGGCGAGCGCTGCATGGCGCTTTGTCACGGGGGGTAAGATCTTCATTTTCGAGCCAGTTTTCGTCGGCTCACAAGCTCACAATGTGTCGCATGGTGGACGTATTGTGAGCTTGTAGATTGCTATTTTCAAATGGCCGATCATATATATACTGTAGGTCTGACGTGTTTTAACTCATAAACCAACTAAATGCTCTCCAAAATAAGACTCCGATGCAATTTCTCACGTTTATTTGCAAACGCTGATGCGTTTCGGCAGAGACTTCTTCAGAGCAGACTAAAAAGTGGTATACATTTTGTCATAATAACCAATATCTACAAAGTGACTAAAGTTTTCAAATAAATGTTGTGGCGTAAAAGTACAATATTTGCCTCTGAGATGTAGTGGAGTAGAAGTAAAAATAATATATTTTATGGGAACTACTCGGGTAAAGTACAAATACCTCAAAACTGTACAGTACTTAACAAGCAAGCGTACTTAGTTACTCTAGTCTCTCCACCACTGCAACTCACACTGCGAGGCAAATAGAGTGGAGGAAAACCGCAAGCCTTTTGAGCATTCTAACCACTCCAACCCTGGCGTCCCACTACCTATTTTTGGGGCATGTTATTGTAAAGCGGAATTTTTTCACGCAAATTCTAAATAAAACAAACCAGCAATTCCAAAGATTTGGGAAACTTTCCCAAATTTTATTTTTATTTTTTACAATTATGAATATACTGTACTGTACGTAGGGCTTAAGTGGTTAAACAGCCTGTATTTGACAGGACCCTCACCTCTAGCGCTATAGGCGAGCCCAGCGGTGCCCAAAGGAAGCCATTTAGGTCTTTAAGACTGTTATGACAAGGGCATAACCTGCAGACATTAGGCCATATTTCAACACCTTATTTCCCACGGGGAATTGACACGGGATCGCTCTGCTTCTTCTGGCGAGCTATATGGCGCTGTCCGCCATACAGAGAGAGAGAGAGAGAGAGAGCGGAGTGACCATCGATGGATCCATCACCACTCTGAAAAGAAATGTCAATAAAAAGCGTGTGCTATAATATTACTGCTGCCTTTCTCTTATCCCCCGAGGAATGTATGGCACACCGCGACTGCTATCTCACGTCCACTGACGAGTTCATTATGTCGACAGAAGAGCTTTTGGTCTTGGCTGGCTGGCTGGCTGGCTGGCTGGCTGGCTGGTGGGAGGAGGGCAGTGATGAGCAGTGCAGCACCAATAAAGATGACAGACTCAAAACATTCAACACATGAAGTACACTCTATGGGCCCTGCTCCTGTATGGCCAGCAGGTCATGCAGGAAAGTGTGTGCGTGCGTGTGTGTGCATGCGTGCGTGCGTGCGGGCGCATGTGTGAGCGTATGCGTGCGTGCACGTTTGCTGTAAACGGTGTTAAGTGTCTTTGAGGGAGAGCGTCTGGGACTGCAAAGTGAGAGCGAGGGAGGGAGGGAGGGCCGGTATTAAAATGCATCTCGGTCCTCAAAGCCGCACAGATCAGGCTGTGAAGGTAATCATCATTCTGTGAGACGCGGGTATCGGCTTGCTCCCTGGGACGGTGCGATCACACGAGACCGGTCTCCCTCGCTGACAGCGAGATGGTTTGGGAATGTTTACGCAGAGGGGCTCGGAGATCCAGAGGAATGGGCAACGTCTGCTTCTTTTGCAGTGGTTCTCAACCTTTTCAGGCTGTGACCCCCCCCAAAAGAAAAATCTTATTTTGTCTGGGGACCCCCACCAACCACTCCAAGTTTGCAGTTGAGGCATTACATTTTATTTGACTCGGTCAAATGTGAGCTTGTAGATAAGCTATTTTCACAAATTATTACTTTGTATTTTACAATGGCTATTTATTTTACAAAGGCTATTTTGCAATGGATTATTTGACAATTTGGCCAATTGTTACACCAGTATAGTATAGTTTGTTGATTACTTTTTCCTTTCTTTTCCTTTTTGAGGTAGTATTAAAAAGGCATTTAATTGTTACTTTACTGTCATCTGGGGAGAACCCCTGTTCTAGTGTATGGGCAAAGTGGACTTCTAATGTAGGCTATACCTAAGAAACCCTCCTCCCCTTACCAGCCTGTCTGACTGACTGACTGACTGTGACTGACTGACTGACTGACCACCAAAACACAGATGTCTCCGTTCACAGAATACAAGAGAATTCTGAGAATCCCGTCCAACAACAACGGGACTGTTTTGTCGTTATAGAGACACCTTGGTGTCCTTGGCCTTGTGACACGCCAGCCAGCGCCGGTCGGACCCAGACAGACAGCTATGTCCCCCTGTCTAGACCCAAGTGGCTACTTCCCACCCCGTATATACATGCCCGGGCCATCTGGACACGTTGGATAATTTTGGTTAGAATTTCACGAAAACCTTTTTTTTAAAAAATATATTCTTCTCCTCGCCTCTCCTCTCTTGGACAGAAGTCGCTCCAGATGTAAGAACGTTTCTTTGCGGGTGAGTTGAGACATGACCGCGGCACAGAATAACAGCTTCTGAATCAGAGAGTGGCCTACATAAGAGGTCGGTTTACTTTTATATACTGTATATGTTACAATAACGTTGCGATCGCTGACCAGAGATGATGATGGAAATCCACTTGACAAATTGAGACGATACACAACAACAACAACAAAACCGACCAACCAACCAACTCTGCCATGCCCCTTTGTTTCTCTGGGCTGATTTCGCCACAAAAGCCGAGCCGAGAAAAGCTAACAAAAACACGGCCGGCCGTGTTTTTCTATACCTTTGCAATAAGCATGTTTGACTGCGGCCATTAAACCTTAGACGTGGATTCTGGGCAGATCGGCACAAATCATCCCGCGGGGCGGGGAGCGGGGCTTTTGTGTGGCCACCGGCGGCCACTGGAGGAGCTTGTTTAAACAGCCCCAGACTGAAAGACTTAATGACCACGCTGACAGCCCGCATACAACATGTGAAGTCTACTGAGGCTGATGTGCTGTGGTCGACGAGGGAGAGAGCGCGCCGGGGGAAAAAACAGGGGGGGGGGAGGTGGTCGTGTGTGTTCCCAGTGGTGTAATGTAAGGTACATTTACTTACAGTAAGTACTGTATTATAGTCATTTTGAGGTGTCTGTACTTTTACTTGAGTAGGCCTATTTGCCAATTTCCAATACTTTTACTTCATCTCCACTCCACTACATCTCGGATCCAAATATTGTACTTTTTTTACTCAACTCAATTTATTTGATAACTTTAGTTACTGGTTACTTTGTAGATTTTGGTCATTACGAAACATACGTTAACCACTTGTAGCACTACAGTACAGTACAGTATACATTTTGGCTGTTTGAAAAGAGTCAATCTACAGGCTCACAATGCGTCGCATTAGCTTGTAGATTTGCTGCCATATTTTCTAACTGGTGAAATGGGACATTCTGCACAATGACATTTTGAAGGCCATGCATTTGTACTTTTTTCCTCAAGTACACACTTTTGAGTCCAGGACTTTTACTTGTTGCAGTATTGATACTTTTACCTAAGTAAGGAATGTCCGTACTTTTTCCACCACTGGTGTTTCCCCCCTCCTCTTATGTAAGCTCCAGGGGGAAATGTCTGGGGTGTTCCTGTCCAAAACCCGATGGATGGCACTGTTTGTTCTCTCAGAGAGAACCTAAACCCACACACGGCACACAGGGGATGCACACAGTGCTGAGGCTGCAGCTCTGCATGTTTTTCTTACCACCTCAAACCTGCGCTGCCATTCGCTCCCATGACACCGCAATTAAACCTGCGTGTCTGTGAATTAGTCCTCAGCACGAAGCCGGACCCTAATAGTAGGGGCCCGTGTTTTCGCGAAGCCTCATTTATATTATGCTCGACGGTGTCCCACGCAAGGGATATTCCTTTGTAAATAGCTCTAAAATCATTGGAAGCATTTGGTTCAGAAAGACAGTGAGGTCTTCCCCCCGATCTCTCCAGCTATTTAGTAAACGGAAAATAATTCAACTTTTCAGGCCGGGATACGAATTTCATTCAATCAGGAGAGCTTCAATCATGCAGGATACAGGACGAACAAAGTGCAACCGGACGTGATGAAAACGTCACGTCCGTTAGACACGACTGAAACAGGAGGAACTATAGGCTACAATTGAAGCTGATGAATGGGTTCTTTCATGCAAAAAACATGCAGTAATCCTGGTCTCTATGCCTCTGGTCTGATGGATGGGAAAGGAACTGGTTGGAATAATGTGTTCTTTCCACGCACTACGTCCCACCGGGGAAACCCCAGTCAGGTGAGGTGACACTATTCGGCCTGCTCACTCCGTCCTCATGCATTAAAGGAAGCATGAGCTCAGTTCGAGACTCTCCACGAGTTGGCAGAGAGAGTAGCTGTCAACTTTCAAAAGTATAAAGCTAACGTCTCCTATGGATGTATAACTATCTCTGCCAGAAAATGCACAATCCTTTTAGTATCATTACTCAAAGTGTTAATGTAGCACTGCTCTGTTTACACCTCTATTTTATTCCTATTTATATTCAGTATTTATTTGTACATACATTGTTTTATCTTGATTGTCTTGTTCAACTTTTGCTTTGGCAATGTAAACGTACGCTTTCTCATGCCAATAAAGCTCATTTGAATTCAATTGAGTAGGTATTGTATTGTATTGTATTGTATTGTGCCTTTTTCTTTGGCAATGTAAACGTATGTTTTCTCATGCCAATAAAGCCCTTTGAATTGAATTGAATTGAAATTGAGTAGGGCCCAGGAGGGCCAGGATTACAGGTTAGGCAATTGGCACCAGGTGAAAAATGGGTTGCAAAAATCGTGGGATAAAAAAAATATATATATTAAAAAAAAAGACTGCTGTGACAAACACACTATAGCTAAAATATATTTAAGTTCTATATCAGAATATAGAACCAATTCCTTTTTTTTTTCCAAAATCACTTTAACATACCAGCACCTGCAGAGCCATATTATGAGCTAAACGAACAGTGGATTTGAACGGTTGAGTTTGGAATCCGTCCTCTCCTCACCACGCTTAAAGCATTGGAATATAACTTAGTCGTTTGATTGATTTCCCTCCCAGCCTTGAACCGTTCACACGCAGTGGACACGTGCTCCACCATGCAGAGGTTTAGGGTTTCAGTGGACACGTGCTCCACCATGCAGAGGTTTAGGGTTTCAGTGGACACGTGCTCCACCATGCAGAGGTTTAGGGTTTCGGAGCACGTGCTCCACCATGCAGAGGTTTAGGGTTTCGGAGCACGTGCGGATAACAACATCGGCGGGCGGCCAGGGCGGGATCCCGACTGCAGTTACACAAATGCAGATCCAAGACATTTTGTTCAAATCATATATATATATATATATCATTTTTGGAAACCCAGCCAACAATGACTACAAGAAGACGGAAAGCGGATATGATGCATTTTTCAGACGACGTCTCTGCAAACATGGATGGATGGGAATCCTGTAGGGACGCATGAAATAAGCGCCATAATCTAATTTCCGTCCGGCTATGACCTGTGTCCTCCAACCGTGACCCTGTGATTGGATACCAGTACTAATCACAGAGCTACTGCATGCATGCATGCATTCCTCCTCGTTGCAGAGAGTTCAGATAGGCCACGTGGTGATCAGAGGAGCCACTGGAAGGAAAGCCCTCTCTCTCTCGGGACTCTTTATCTGATGGAGACAGCTAGCTGCAGACCCAGTCCCATAAGTGGGACCATGCAGGCCATAATAAAGGCAGAGCAAGAGGTTCCCGCGATATCAAATGCTTTTCACGTCTTCGGGCACACTGCCGACAACAAGATGTCTGTCCTTCACTATACGAAACGCTGGCCCACACTAGTCCAAGCATCCTATAGTCTATTCTCCATATCCTGGTAAAGCTGACCCCCCACCCCGAGATACACAATTTAACACGAGGAAGACCAGAGGCCAATTCTACAGTTTTCATTTCAATTTTAGTTAAAAATGGTCGCTTTATAAAGTGTATCTCTGCGGCCTGGAAGAAACCACCTAACTCCAAAATGTTCATTTTTCAGGAAATGAAAAAAAAAAAAGTGGACACACAAAGGGTGTTCAATAGCACTGATTTATATTTAAATCAGTGCCGTTTGGCTGTTTTGACTGGCCAAACAGCATCGACCACGCCTCCAGGTCTTAAGTTAAGTCATTATCATGCCTATATTTTGGTGGCTGCTGGTTGGGGGGTTCATGTATTCAGATCTTGGTAAATGGTGCATTTATATGCTGTAGCGTTCTTATCTTAAGGCACTTGTGCATTACATTCACACACACATTCATACACCGATGGCGGAGGAATCCATGCAAGGCAATTAGGGCTTCTACCCCTGAGCCACTGCCAGCCCTAGATCTCTGCACAGGGACGTGCAGAGAGTGTTAGAGGGGCAGGGACTGAAATCCTTTTGGACAAAAATAGCAAAAAACAACAGATCTACAAGCTGAGAACTTGTAGAAGAGCTATTTTCGGGGCACAACCCAGAACCCTTTAGCTAGTGGAGATGTGGTGTACGGCATGGATTTATAAACACGTTTGTTCAGTGCACGTGTGTTCATGTTCAGGAGACTGAGAAAAAAGAAATTCTCCTGGAGTGGCATTTGCATTTCTTTCACCATGGTAAATGCTGCATTCGTGGTCTAGAAAGGGCAGCTGTTTTACAGACAGGTAAAAGGCCGGGGCACTTTGTTAGTTGCTCTGCGTAAGAGCGTGTCCTAAAATTACTTATAAATCACATACTTGTAGGGCTTTGCCCGAGTGAAAAATACAAACCTTCCCCGAGTGAATGTACTGTACAAACTGTAATCGACTGAACTCTTCACAAGAGGACCTAGGCCAGCCCCGCTGCCACTCCACCTCATTGTACATTCAGAAACCAAACATTCTTCTTACGCAAGAAGAATGTACCTGGCAACGTATCATAGAGTGACTCCTTTGCTTATATTTTCATGGATACAGAAGACGACTTTCCACAGAAATAAAAACGAGAGCTTGGCTGTTATTCCTTTGAAATCTGTAATATCCCCATGCTTGATGTGTTAGAAACACTATACCAGGAAAAAGGGTGCCCCTGGGCGCACAATGGAAATTTGTCCTCATGCAGTGATGCCGCTCGCCGGTCAGAAGTCAGAGAGTGTCTTCAAATAAGCAACGGCAATACTTCAAATAATGACAATTTAATTTGTTTGCGTTGCTGATTTATGTGGACATTCTTTTGGGTTTGGTTCCATATTTGGAAAGCAGAACGTTAAACTAAGCTAATAAACCGTTCAAGCCTTTATTGCCATCGTATTTTCCATCAATAAATATGGGTTGTTTCTTTTGGGGGTCGTTAACGAAAATTGATTCTAAATCTCTCCATTGCCGATGATGTATTCTGTGCAGAGGCCATCTCTGTTGAATCTCACTCACAATGAACCTTTCCCCTTCCACGTTTAAACTGCAGCCTTTCTGGCGATATCGGGAACAAACCGATGTCATCGTGATTATGTAAAAAACCTTCACAGCAACTGCAACATACCACTGACCAAACTTCTGACAAAAGGCCACGCTATTGGCCAATGTCAAATGTGGAGTCTGAGTTTGCATACATTTTGCACTGAAAGTGCAACGTGTGTTTTCAATCCACTTATCACCTTTTAGCATTGGTGGCGCTAATCATGAGAAAGAATCCATTATAAATTTGGAATTTTGCAGAGCACTTCCAAAGGAAACTGGCCGAGCTTGAAACGGTTGTGAAAAAAACAATAGCTAGCTAGGGCAAGTCTTGAAGTAATCATTGCAGACATGCAGACGCTGCAGGTAGTAACTAAAACTGTTGTTGCACATGATGATGCGCCTGCTTCATACATTTATAATGCAAACGTATGAATGGTAACGCAAGAGAAGCTTATTTAAAAGCATTAAGAGCTGAGGCCGGTTCTACAAATGTCTTCTAAAGACTAAACAATTTTCTGAAAAACACATGTTGCTACTGTATATATCAGTGGTGCTCAAACTTGTTCATTTCTTGGACCCACAAAATATTATGCTTTTGACTCCACAGTCGTTTTGAAAACCTTTGTAGCACGTTATGTTGCAGATTTGTTACAAGATCATGACGCGTCACGGTGCAACACATTGTGAGATTGTAGATCTGCTATAAGTATATTTTGATGCCAATACTTTTGTACTTTTATTCAAGCAAATGTGTTTTACTCATAAAACATAGTATTGCTACATTGCAGCGGTGCTTTTATTTAAGTACGCTGAGATGCGTTGTGATGTTTTTCCGCAAAAGCTTTCCCCACAAGATCAGAAACCAGAAACTACAACACGTATATAGAACCGTCAAATCTGCAGACGTCTACGTGCCACCGCTGGCCGTGTGCAGACTTCACACACGTCCCACCGATGGCCGTGTGCAGACTTCACACACGTCCCACCGATGGCCGTGTGCAGACTTCACACGCGTCCCACCGCTGGCCGTGTGCAGACTTCACACACGTCCCACCGCTGGCCGTGTGCAGACTTCACACACGTCCCACCGCTGGCCGTGTGCAGACTTCACACTCTCATGCACTCCAGATTCCATTTGCAGCCTACATATATCGAGGCTTAAGATGAAATGCTTTTGGAAGAGAAAGGACTGGCAGGGCCCGTCCTTCCCGCTGTGAAAAGTCAAACGTTTATTATGATGAAACTGTGTGGAAATGTGTTTCACTTTATCCCGGGGAGGTCACAGAGCATTCATCCTCGAGGCCCAGCGGTGTGCAGCAACACCGCGGCCCGCGGCCTCTATGATAATAATAATGTCCTCCAAAAGCTATGAAAAGTGCAATAACATGCCCGTCGTCTTGTTGTCTTCACGTTCTCAGTTCCAGGCTGAATGCATGCTGCGGGTGGAGCGGACACGCACACCACACGGCCTCCTTTTAGTTGGCAGGTAATGGTGTCACATGGTGCGCACGTGGAGCGCACGTGACGGACACATTTGGTGCATGGCGGCGCTGTCGGGTGGAAACATTGTCAAAAATGTCAAAAACATTACTTTTGGGGAAGTGGAGAAAATGAATGTCAAAGCAATAGTACAGTAGTTATTTTTGCGAGGCGTTGGTTGTGAGCTTGTAGATCCGCTATTTTTGACCATTTTTGGCTCATTATTTTGACAATACTTGGCGAAATGTTTGAACAGCTACTTTTGGAATACTTTGTCGATAACTTTTTATAGGTCGAGAACCAATAGGTTAAGCTAGAACATTAAGTAATAAAAATCTGCCAAACCTTTACCAGCTGTAACATTAGCGTGACGGACACATTATTGCATTGCTCATTTCAAACAATCCAATAAGATGAGGAAAAAGAGGGAACAACCAGGTGCTCACCGGAGATATAAAAAGGTGATGATGGTAAAAAGGTGCTCACACGGTTCAACCAGGATCAAGGCATAGAAAAAGAGACAATCCGGACCCTCAAAGTTAAGAAGAGGTGGAAAGCCTTTATTAAATTAAACCATTGACGATGGTCGAAACATTTTGGCAGTTATGGTTCGAAACATGTTGGCAGTTGCCTTTTTACTTTAATAAATAAGGCTTTCCTCCTCTTTTTTTCTAATCCAATAATATGATTGGTCCATTCTGCATAGTCACTTTTACAATCAGTGCAACTGTAAGGGCATTGATTCCAATTACGCTTGTTTGGAATACATGACTTTTACTTTGTTTAAGAGTATTTATTTGTTGTGCCAATGCAATAGTTTTACTGAAAAGAAACATTTTGTACATAATATCTCTGTCCTCATTCACTCATGCTCATTATGGGACTGTACCATTTCTGTCTACACTGTTTTCTCAGTGGATTATGGTTAAAGTGCCTATTATGGTTAATGTACCTATGACAGAATAGGTGGTGATTTCAAACAAGTTTGACGAAAGAACAATTCAGCATGCTATAACTTTCTAGGAAGCAAAAGGCTGTAGTAGATGCCTTTCGCCTGGAATCCCCACCGATGACGTCACTGGTAGGCAGGTTTCCGAATGGTCAACATCCCAGAGCAAGTGGATGGAAATTATGCATTTGTGAGGACTAATTCTATATGAAGATTACGTAAACAATTAGAGTACTTATAGGCCGCAAACAGTCTCTGCATTTCCACTTTGTAGAAACTCTGTATATCATAGTTTATATTAGACGTAAACGTCCTTCATCTGTCAATTATGGTACCTTTTTGATAACATTCGAAGCGGGTGTTTCATTTCACATGTTCCTGTCAAATCCCTTCAGTGGTCTAGTCTTCGATAGGTCTGCTTCAGTTATATGCTCAGGATCAGCTATGGGTTCGGCATGACGGTGAGATTTTTCTGTCATGTTTGGTTTAGTGCTTCCTGTCCGTGATCCAAGTGTCCACATACTCCTGTCCCGTCTGTACGGTATGTAAACTGTCAATGACTGAACTGGCTTTTGTTATTTCTCCCTTTCCCATATCTTACACTTCCCCCGTTGGAAACAGCGCGGCCCTATACTTCTAACCTGGTTGAGAATTAATGCACTATTTTAAAAGATGCCAGAACTATTAGGCCACAAAACCCTGTTACTCTGGTGACGTGGAATAGCCAGAATACTAAATGAATGCCCCTTCCTTGAACTGAGTTTGATAAATATAAGTCCATTAATGCTGAAAATGAAAGCCTGTCAGAGACTTGCACTCTGCGAAAGATCACGCAAATCTAAAGCGAAAGATTGCATGACCAAGGATAGACAAAACAAATGATCCGCTGAGGATAATTATCCCGCTCTCTGCATCTTGTATTTGTAACATTCAGCCCACAAATTAAACCCCCGAATCCCATAAATATGTTCTGATTAAGGAAAACACGAGTGAACTCAAGCATTATGCAACCATGAGCAGAAGATCGCGAATGGACTTGTTGTAGTAGTAGCAGCTCTGGTCCATGTTGTTGAGAACTCCCAAAGCCATGGACCATGTGCATGGGCGCCTCTACTATGGAGCTGTGGGGGCTGCAGCCCCCCCTGGTGGCCGAAGGCCAGGCTGCAGCCCCCCCCCCCCCTAAAAGACCAGTCCCGGAAGAATGACAGCGCGAGCAGCGCAAGCTGTCAGCTTGGCTGTCTGTCCCATAGCTCAGGCAAGCAATAAGAAGGGGAAGCCATTTGAGCTATGGGACAGACAGGGATAGGCTCAGCTGAGCCAATCACTATGCAGTATGTATCTTAGCAACCATTTCATGTGCTCTCCCAGACGAGCGAGCCCACAACACCACAACAATAACAATGCTGCCGACGCTGAATCAGAAAGTTATTCTAGTGAGAATGGGATCGTAAAGTCACTAAAGTTGGTGGTCAGTGTGTGTGTGTGTGTGTGTGTGTGTCTGTGTGTGTGTGTGTGTGTGTGTGTGTGCATGTGCGTGTTTCTCTCT
>OOFJ01107416.1:0-10051 GCA_900323375.1 Benthosema glaciale
GCCCACTGCTCCTGATACTTAGGATGGGTCAAATGCAACACACACACACACACACACACACACACACACACACACACACACACACACACACACACACAAAGGGCCATTATAAAAATGCCAATTTATATTTCATATGTTCCCATTTTAATCTGTTTTGGTTGTGCACTTACGAATGGAGGCGACGTGGTTAAAGTATTTATGCCATGCAACCCAACAGTCTATCTATTAGTAATATGGGGGAGTGAAGAGAAACATATTCTCTGTCTTATATCCCATTTGTTGTCAGGATGCATTCATTCATTCATTCAGCAGTCCACCTCATGAGGGTAAAGGCACAACATGATCGCTGAGGAGAGACATAAGTGCGTGCGACCGTGCATGCATGCATGTGTGTGTGCGTAGTAGGCTAGGGTACACGCATGCGAGTGTGTACATAACTAGAAGCTTGTGTGCACTCTCGTCTAACGCCACATGCTCATGTCTATGTCGCAGTGTGATCTGAGTGAGACACACACACGCAAACCACTGAGGCCACTGACCGTGTTTTTTCCTTGCTGGGCAGTTTGTGTGGGCGCTTTGAAATCGGAAAAGCACGATAGAGCATGCACATCCACTAACTAAACGCCCTGTAATCGGTCCATCGCATCACGGAAAGGGAAACTGCGAACTCCCACAAAGCTGGGTTGAATATGCAGAGGTAAAGTCAGTGACGTATCACGGCCACAAAGCACATACGTAAACGGCACTTCCGCATACGTCACAGCCTATGACTTGGCCAACCGAACCACGCACAAAGTCTGCTCTTCTCAATTGAACAGACTAGAAGCTCGACCTGCCTGTCGCAGTGCGATCTGAGTGTGTGTTTTGGCCACTGACATGTGTTTTCCAAAGGCAGTAACGATGCAGAAAGCACCTATTATAATATAGTAAGTAAGTAGCCTTGCCGAGCCATGAGGCCCATAGGTCAGGAGCCTACATCCTGTTTCTGTAGCGTGAGGCAGCTTGATGTACAAGTACACCCCCTGGACATGACGCTAGTGTGTCGCAGGGACTTACCCCCAATCCAACCCTTTATGCTGAGTGCCAAGCAGGGAGGCATTGGGTCCCATTTTTACAGTCTTTGGTATGACCCGGCTGGGGATCGAACCCCGACCTCCCAGTTTCAGGGTGGACACTCTAACCACAAGGCCACTGAGCTGGTATCTATTATAATATACTGAGGGTATATTTGTGGAACATGTGAATTTTTTTGTGTGTGCTATGAGACCCTGGCGAAGAGCTCCTCCGAACTCCATAGTGGCTTTTGTCAATAGTAGGGATGTGTGTGTCTTTGTGTCTTTGTTTCTTTACGTCTTTATAGAGCAGTCGTTCCCAACCTGTGGGTTAGGAAAAGTAACAATTTAAGGGCCTTTGAATACCTCAAAAAGAAAGAAAATAAAAATGCCATTATTGCATCAAAAGTAATCAACAAACGGCAAGAAAAAGGTTGTTATAGAGCAAATAAAACTGATCTTACCTCGTCATCTCGGCCATATTAACTCATTAAGGGCTCTGATCCTTTTGCCCAACGAATGTCATGTTGCTGCTGCAGTGGATCTAGCTGAATGTTTGTCCATGGGGTTCATGTGGTTTACCGACTGGCAATTGACTGGCACATAAATTACTCAATTACGGTAAAGGTGTGAAAATATGGTAACATCTCCCCAATTTGTTGATCACTTTAGGAAACACACACATTATAACACCAGTAGGAGTAGTAGTCAGCCTAACACGATGTATATCAAGAGAGTAAATCGGATTAAGCTAAATGACAGTTCAATCTGTAGCACAGCCAAACAAAAGGAGAGTTGGCACAGTAGTGTGACAGCAAAACATGTCAAGGACAAAGGTAAGAATTAATAGTTACAAAATGAAACCCTGTTTCAGAAACATGTTTACCTCTGGTTAAATGCATATTAGATGACTGATGTAGGACTAAAACAATAAAAAGTAAAACATTAAACTTTCAAAGCGTGCACAGAAGCATATTGTAATTACTACATGCCAGAACATAAGTTCCAAAGTCTTACAGAATTTATAAAACATAGACACAATGTTATTTTGGGTGTAAGTGAAAAAAGATTATGCATGGGTCATGCATTAAATATTGTAGCACACGTTCTTGCTACTGTTGTCACCAATCAAAATTAATTATTTCTATTGTTAATTTTTCATTGGTTCAATGTGTGACTGAGGAAATGCATTAGTCACTTAGCATGTGCTTAATTTTTCATGGCAAGCTGCTTCGCAGAAAAACAAAATAGCCTCTAAGAGGAAAACAAGATGAAGGATAGTATACACACATACTTATACGAAGATTAGACAAACAAGGCCCAATAATAATACAATAGTGATATCTACGTCTGTGAACCATACTTTATGAATTGATGTTTATTTCATATATATAAGTTCAATAAGTATTATGAAATCAATTTGATATGTAGGCCTATCAAATAGAATTCCAAAGATGTTTCGAGTCATGAAAACCCCAACATACAGTATATGTCTACAAACATGCAAGGACATCATATTGCCATTATTGAACAGAATGCATACTGTATCCATGCACACTTATGATTTACCTTCAACGTATGTAATGGTATGGGATTTAGTATTGTCTTTATATAGGTTTGCCAAAACTTGTATCACTTTTGGCTCTGGTGGGAGTGGGACCATGGCCATGATTCTTATATGTGAATAGTTCACTTATTTCAAAACCATCTCGTTCTAAATGTTCTGCTCTCCCCCTGTAGCATAATGTGATGCCCATTTTGTTTCGATTTTTTTCATGACCTTCCTTACACATAGCCACAGTATTACCACGCTAATTGTGCATGACAGGCCCCATGCATATTAAAAGGAATTCATTTTAGCGTCAAGCAATGATGATGATTTGTCTGAAAATATGCTCAATTAGCTATTAATCCTCTACACTGCAATTAGCATGCTTTAAAGGGGGAGGGGGTCTATAACGGTGTGGTTCCAGGGCTACATCAGGTTTTCAATCTGATCAATAATACAGGGCTTAATGAGACGCCACCTGCCCCCTTCCAAGCAGCTTTCATCCAAAATTCATTAATTTGCTGTTTTATTAATCTGGAACCACAAGCGGAGATGTTTAGAACTGCGGGGAGGCCAGAACCTGTGGTGCAACCACAGAGGACAATGTGAATGAGTTGGGGGGGAGTGGGTGCGATCCTGTATGCCAACAGCTCATCAACAGCCCCGACCATCCCCAGCTTCAAAGTTATCTGGAAAGTCACCATCAATGACAACACAATCAACCTCAAGCAACTTGAAGCATTGAGGCCCAGTCGTCCTGCTTTTGCAAGCTCCGTCCTATAGCTGAAGAGAACACAGTACAAAGTGATGATTCTTTCTTTCAAGGTTATGCCGTGGTATTTCCGCTTCATTAGGCCAAGATAATAGTGCAGAGAACAGTAGGAAATAAAGACAAGTGGCATAGGGCAAGAGCCAGATGTGTGTCTGTCAACATAGGCATGCATATTAGCTTTTTAAGTCACAGCCAGGTTTTCAAAGTCAGGGCCAGGGCCTCAGGGTGGCTCCAAGGCAGCATTTGGAAAGGAGAGGAAAAATGGAAAATACAAAGTAAAAACTTTAATTTAAATTCAAATCCAATTCATATGATTATTGTACTAATTTAACCACTTTCAACCTGGCTATTTTGGGTAAGTGGTTATTCTCAAAGTCTTAAAAAACAAAACATAATTAAATGTTCAAAAGAGGGGGCCACATGGCTATTTGGGGGTCGTTCGTTGGACTGTAAAGGTTTGGGAGCCCTTGGCATAAGGAAAGAGACAGATTTGTACCCATGAAGTAGTGACATAGCATGCATAGTCTATAGTTCACCAGAACATCTCTCCCTTTTTAATTTAGCAATGTCAGACGGCAGGACAAATTCCTGTACCTGTTCCCTGATAGGTTAATGGAACTGGCAATGAGATAGGCCTAAGACTTTATTTTGTACAGTTTACTGTATAAATGATGCATAGATTGGATCTGTCTCTCAGGCTGTCTGTCGTGATATATTTTTGGGTCTATTTTAGACGTGCTGTATAGCCACAGTTTACTAAACAGAAGAACAACAAAAATATCTTAAAATGATAAGGGCAATGAATTATTCAGCATTCAAACATGATGTCTGCTTTTCATTTACCTACTGTAGGGATTCGGGAAGGAAAATGGAGAGAGAGAGAGAGAGAGAGAGAGAGAGAGAGAGAGAGAACATAACAGTATTTTGAATCCTATTTTGTGGACATTAGCTTACAAAATCGTGAATAGTTAACATTTTCATTGCTCTTCAGGTAGTCTTAATTTATTTGATTTGGAATGGCCAACGTGCACTCACGCACGCACGCACGCACGCACGCACGCACGCACGCACGCACACACACACAATGCATATTTCCATTCACTTATTGACTGGCCCGGGAGGTAACAGGGCATCATGTTTGAACTGACAGAGGTTTTTAAGGTACTTGTCATTCAGAGACAGCTGAGCAGACAAGCCGCACTCCTGCACCCACACTGTGTGGAAGACAGGCAGAGAGGTGTAGGGGAGAGAGGGAACTATAGGGAGAAGGGAGGGAGGGAAGGAAAGAGGAGAGCGAGAGAGTGTAAGAAAAGAGGGAGACAGAGAAGGGATAATGTGATAGAGGTGGTGGGGAGGGAGAGACAGAGGTACTGTAGGGAATGCCAGGAGACTGCATGGGGAGTGTTGGGAAGAGAGATGAAGAGAAAGTGAAGTAGTTTAGACATATATGTGAAGAATGGAGGAAGGTACAGGTAGTCGTGGAGGCTAGGTTGGGTTGGACGAAGTATAGAGGGTAAGAGAGGGAAGTGTGCAGAAAAATGAAGAAATTAATAAAAAAGGTACTGTAAGATGAGATATAATGTAGTTCTACTGAAATAAAATGTAAGTTCAAATGAAAGTTAACTAAAAAACAAATCTATGTTAAAATCACCAGTTGTTTAACAACTCAGTCCTAAATGGGTTGTTAAAGAAGTGAAATGGCTGAAGTTACAAAGGAGTGCAAATCAATTTTAGTCCATAGGTCCTTATTTTAAATAAGCGCAAGGAAAAACACAAGATAAGACATCAAATGCAAAACGATTGTGATCTAGGATCATAGTACATTCGCTGCAGCTCTGCTCACTTACAGGAAGCTGTGTCCAAGCCGAAAAACGTTTTGCGTCATTAGTACAGTATACTGCAGTTTATTTCCATGAATGCGTGGCAGAAGACCAAAGCTCTCTATATAAACAGAAAATACATTTTTCAGATGAGTTGCAATGGTCAGCCAATCCGGAGAGAATACCTATTTCAACTTAAAATGTATATGTGTTCCACATTGTGTTTGCTAATTTCTGTGTCCTCACCTCCAAATTAAATGGTACATGGTGCATTTATATAGCGCCTTTAATCCAAAGCGCTTTACATAGATTGTGCATTACATTCGCCCATTCTCACACATTCATACACCGATGGCAGCAGAAACCACGCAAGGCACAAACCAGCACTTCAGGAGCAATTGGGGGTTCAGTGTCTTGCTCAAGGACACCTCGACACCAACTCTGGGGGAGCCCAGGTTCAAACTGGCAACCTTGTAGTTATCATCCAGCTACTCTAGTCTGAGCCACTGCCGTCCCAACAAATTCACTTGCTTATCCTGTATCCTGCATCTCTCTCCTGGCTATGATTGGTAATGGTATCCCACCCTGAAAATGTGTTTTCTGTTAAGAAGACCGGACAAATACTCTCTAGGCCTACTATCAGAATATATAGAGCTAATTGATACTTAATTTTAACAAAAATATACCACTTACCTTACCTTTAACGATATGCGTTGAGATGTTACATGATGCATTGCTAAGTGAACTCAACAAGTTGGATTATTATTTAAAAGTATCATTAGTATGTTTAACCCAGGGTGTGTTATATTTCAATCCATCCGTTTCTGTTTTTGGGCACTCTTTTGCTACAGCTTCTTCAAGTGTACCCCACTGAGTCAATGTTCCTGAGCTGGTTGCCTTCGCCTCGATTTGCATCCATTTTCATGATTGCTCCATGCCTGTCTCCCTCCTTGGCCTGCCCTCCTATTACCTGCCTGTCCACTCAGCTTTGCATCAGCCCAGAGACAGAATTCACCATATTCGCCTCCTTTTCAAAACCACACGCATGGTTGAAAGGAGCTGTAGTCAGAACCACTCAACTGTGCTCATTCACTTTTTTAGGGGCTTGTCATTTCACTATTCTACCTTTTCAAACGTTGCTGTCGAGTGGATGGGATTAATGGGCCTCACCTCAATGCACTTCAGATGTGTTGCTTCCTTTGCCTTTTGAAAATATGAATATAAATACGTTTTAGGTGTGAATTTATGTTTTTTTAAAACATCTTTCCCGGCCGGCCATGAGAATATCAATGATACTGTGTTCCATCATAAAAGAGGATCAAATGTGTTTCTATCTGCATGATCCAGAGATCTGCAAGGTTGTATAAATTCATTTGACACATTTTGGATTCTTTCTTTTTTTTCCGTCCTATAGTGAGCAGGGGGAGTTCAATAACAGGGCAGGTTACAGCAAGCAACTTGTTAGAGGTATACTGTTGCACTCCCTCTACCTCCTGCGCCTCCTTTTTCAACAGCAGGCAGATTTAATTACTTTCTGTTTGGTAGCAATCAATAATTAATAAAGGCAAGAGGTCTTCATTTTTTAAACATTCTTAAACCTTTAAGGAAGACAAAAAAAGAAGAGAGAAATCCAATAAAGAAATGCTATAACCAGTTTAGATTTTCAGTTCAGTTAACCCGCAGCCAATGTTAAGTTATTGTTTAATTGTTGTTTAATAAACTAGGTCTAGTAGTAAATGTAGTTCTTTGCTAGCCTGGAAACCAGCCCAAACTGCCACAGGAAAAAATCCCTGGGCAGATTCTACGCAGTGATATTAGTCTGGTCCATGCCAGGCTAGTTCTTTACAGAAGTCCACTCAACACTCATACATTACCAGATCCAAACAGATGCCAGTTGAACAATGAACAACCAAAAGGTCTCTAGGTCTTCAATGCGTACATTCTTGTACGCCAAATTATCTTCATATTATAGCCTCTTAGCCCTTAGATTCCCACAAATTAAGAACAAGAGCTATGACTTTGGGATGGGCCTCATGGAGCTCTTCTGCAATTACAATTACTTTATCAGTGCCCGGCCAGCTGCAGTCGAACACCGGGTCGGTAACGATGGAAGTTGGAGATCCATGTCCGATGCCCCACCCGGATATGCAATACCCGTTCCGTCCCGGCTATTTTCCTCAAATGGGGTAAGTTCGGAAAACTCACAGTTGCACACCGGGAGCGCACTCGCCTTATTAGTTTGTATTGTCCATGCGGTCAGCGTGCCTATATCGAACACACCCATAGTGTTTCAGAGTGCCACACTTCTCCCAATTGATAGGGGCACGTAGTTGAAAGCCAAAAAAACAGGCAAAAAAACAGCTCGGATAAAAATGCCTTTTATTAAACAACACGGAATGCAGTAATCGCTGTTCCAGCAAATCTCTAACACCCGTGGCCCACGTGGTGAGTACTGAATGTAATTGTGTACACGTTTACAATGTAAATGTAGCGATCACGTAAAACGGGCGGAAGTTAAGCCATGTGAAGTACGAGTGTTATGTGAACCATGGCTAGCCAATCTCATGTTAATAAATGTATCATTGATGATGCATAAACACAGCATCATGATGAGCATTCTGATCCTTCTCGTCTCGTCTCGTCTCGTCTCGTCTCGTCTCGTCTCGTCTCGTCTCGTCTCGTCTCGTCTCGTCTCGTCTCGTCTCGTCTCGTCATTGCTGAATACAATTCCTCTCCTTCTCTCCTACCCAAAGCTCATGAATCAAGAAAAGGTTAATCTATTTGTCCTATAGCCTAGTCATCATACCTCATGTTAGAAATGTAATAACCCAAATGTTTCTACCAATTAAACTCCAACGGATAATTCTACAAAAGCACATGGTAAATTGAAATAGGCAATAAGCGATCTTAGTGAACTTTCTTATTGTTGGGTTGACAGGACAGAAATATGTTTTTCATTTTCATATTTAATAAGAGTACTAAAATATTGTCGGCTCTGCAGGCCTGAGATGTTTACTCACAAGGAATTAACCAATATGCAGGGAGGCCACCTGTCTGAATTTATGGAATAGGAGTTTAACATAATGCAAATATGGGTAATAGGACATATTCTTTTTTAAGGCTGGAGCATAAATATGGTGGCTGTAGAACTAGCGAATGGACTTGTTCATACACATGTGTATGAATGTTCGAGGCAAAATAGAGCTAATTGACAAAGTAATATCATCACTTTTCTAGTACACTTAAAGGGGAAATAAACACCAGACAAATGTTGTGAGTTTGCTGCCATCTAAAAATCCTACAGTATAAAGGCTAAGCGTGGACCGTGGTGATAAGCAGCACTGCGTGCTGCACCTAATAAAATCAATAATATGTGTGTTGTTAAGACCTATTCGGACAAAATGTGTTTTCAAGACTACTCCAAATAAAGCATTTTTTATCACCGGATACCAATTAGCTTGAGATTAGGATACCAATACCATTGCCATCATGTAGGAAAATCCCAAGCGTTTTGTCCAGAGCCTACGAAATAATTTCCCACTACAGCTGTAAGTCTCCTTTTCTCGCCTTTTCTGTTTGTTATCATGGTGGAACTTACAATCAGTGGATAAAATCAGTGACACAGGCGTCATGGTTGGAAGGAGATCTGGTTGTCAGAGCCAGAAGTGTAACTGACCTCAACTATTCAGATGATATCGCCCTGACCACAGAGCATAATGATATCTGCTCAGACATGGCTCATCTCATTTGTAGAAGCCACTGTTGAAGTGCTAAACACAAAGAAAACTGAATGCATGATCATCAATGAGGACACTACATCTATTAAACATCATTGAAAGGATCACTTTATATAATATCTTGGTTCATACTGTATGTTGCCGACGGCAAAAATGACTTTCTTACTAGAAAGGGACAAGAGTGGTCTATGGAATGCCTGCAACAAGCTCTGCCAAGTCTGGCATTTCAGCTGACACAATGGGATAAGGCAAAGGCAACCTATGTTTAATGCATTTAAAGTACAATTCCAAGCACTATTTGTGACAGGGTTAGGCTACATACATGTTTGTAAGCACCCTGACTCTGTGTTGAAGTGTATTTGAGAAAGACACTGAACAAAACTGCTCCCAGCAGATCAGTGTCTTGCATGGTTTCCTCCGCCGTCAATGTGTCAAAGTATGTAATGCACATTGTATAAAGCTCATTGGATATTTGCCATTTATTAAGACTGAAAAGAATAGATCAACAATTATCTACCTTTTCATCAGGGCTACAATAATTTATTGCTCATTTTATTGAACAAAATATTTGGTTCTCAACAGGTGGGTTGTGGCATCATATCATTTCTGATATTGCTTTGTTAAATGAAAGGTACTATGACATCTCTCTCTCTCCTCTCTCTCTCTCTCTCTCTCTCTCTCTCTCGCTCTCTCATTATCTCTCTTTCTGAGTAATATCTCCCCTTGTATTTTGTCCCTCCTTTTTACCCACTACACCAAATATCTTATACATTATACATACATCTCTACAAGCTTATTTTTTGATATTTTTGAATGTTCTTCTAATTTACACCAACTGTTTGCATATTACTTTATGTCTAGTCCAGAATAGGGACACTAGGGTTAATTGAGAAATTTAGTCTGTTATACACACACAAGTACGTACATGCACACATTTACACACACTACAGCACACGCACACGCGCACGCGCACACGCACACACACACACACACACACACACACACAAAATGGCAATACTTCAATAAGTGACACAATTTACAATTGGTTCTTCTACTTCTTAACAGAATTCAATTCAACTCGAGTCGAAGCAAAGAGATTCCGAGGCAAAATGGTCTGATCT
>OOFJ01107418.1:0-11886 GCA_900323375.1 Benthosema glaciale
GCGGAGGGCGGTGCTCTCCCAGCGGCAGTCCGTCACCACCTCCAGCCGCTTGGCCGCGGGGAGAACTGGAGTTGGAGGAGGAGGTGGAGGTGGTGGTGGTGGTGGAGGCGGCACCCGCAGTACTTGGCCTTTAACTAAGGAAGGAGTCTCTGTTAAATTCCGAAATTGTTGTAAAGATGTGGTAAGAGAGTCAATAGGGTCAATATTACGCCCAACAAAAAAAATAAATCCACCTTTAAGAAAAAGGTAAAGAGTTATTTACTTGAATATAGATGACCAGAGTTGATAGAACGTTAGGCTAAATATATTTACAGTTATTTTATACCAGTGTTTTAATCTGTTTTATAATTGAGTGATGTATGTTATTTAATTGTATAATTCATGTTGTAGTGTTCTTAGTGTTCTATAGTTTTGTATTATGTTTTGGGTGGACCCCAGGGAGACTAGCCGACTGCCACGGCATCAGCTAACGGGGATCCTTTTCAAATAAACAAATAAACAAACCTTGTCGATCCAAGGTTTTCCTCTTAAAGATGGTCTTGTCTGCCGGTCCTTTTTCTGCTTTAGTTTTCACTGCTGATGCTTTGGCTTCTTTACTCTTCACAAAAGCGCCGGTCACTTTGTCCCGTTTTCTTTTCACTTCTCTACTCTTCGCGGCTGATGATCCCTCATCGTTTTTAGTCTTCACCGTTGACCCTTCATCTTTTTTAGTCTTCTCCGTTGACTCTTCATCTTTTTTAGTCTTCACCGTTGACCCTTCATCTTTTTTAGTCTTCACCGTTGACCCTTCATCTTTTTTAGTCTTCACCGGTGACCCTGTGTCTCCTTTACTCTTCTTTACACGAGCCTTCTGGGGAAGGGGGGGGGGGAGAAACACATTCATCACGGTCTAGGTTGATGACAACAGGAGATCTGTCATTTTCTGCAAAAGCTTGCCTCAGAAATGGGACGCGAGCGCTCCGTGCCAGCCAACGGGGATGCTTACCTTGCTTGTAGGGGTGGGGCTGTGATGTTGAGTTTTCCTGCCGCTGAACGCTCTGACTCTGGCACATGTCATCCCATCTGGACCGTCCTGCAAAATCAAACATGATATTCAGGGATTCTGTTACATTGATATGTGAATTGCGAATTTTCCACGGGTGAGACTAAATGTCAGAAAACGTTCTTAAAAGCCTTAATTTAATCGGGAAGTCACATTTAGGTTGGAGACGGTCATATTACCGACAGCAAATCCAACCCTGCGTAGGAGCAAACAATAGGGGTCAGCAGTGAGGCATTCTTACCAGCACCAACATTGTTCTTGTGAAGCACTCTCGTAATGTTTACAAAGAACACCAATACACCATGGGGGCCCATGACTTGATGTCTTGTCTTTAGACTACTTTTAGCTTGTTGGACAGGACAGTGAAGAGAAGAAAACTCGGAAATACAGCATGTCCTACCTGTCTAATATTGGACATGCAAGGTTTCTGCCCAACAACACCCGACTATAATAAATGAAATGATTAAATAATAATAATAATACCGGTACCTAGAATTTATAAAGCATTTTTTCTTTTCTACTCTTTATATTACATGTGTGTGGAGGCCAGAGGGAGAGGGTGAAAGAACAACAACCTTATTAGGAAAAGGAAGATAAGAATGACAACAGATAAGTGTTCATTGAGGGCTTTAGAGGTGATGCCATGGAGGGTGGACAGGCATATTGCCATATATCTTATGTGAACCCATGAGCAAGCGAGTGAGAAAGTGGGGGTTCTTACCGAGGCAGCCAGGAAGACCATGTCCGGGGTGTAGAGTGGCTCCGGGTCCATCTCTCCGTGCTCCTGCTTCCACAGAGTTCTGATGCGCTGGGCCGGCTCAGAAACGCTCTCCTTCAGAACTACAGGGGAACAGAGAGGGGAAACCTAGTTAAAGCGTGCGAATGTGGATCGACCAACTCGAACCCTAGTGTCCCTATTCTGGGAGGACAAACAGTAGTAAACCAGACGCCATCCAACCATGCATTCTATCCAGCATTGATAAAACTAAGTGCATTCAGATCCTGTATTGCTCAGTATGTTGTCTCTGTTGGGTGGAAAACATCCAAATCTGCTACAACTGCTACTTGTCAGGATTATTATCAGACGTAAGAGGGGGTTACAGTGAGAACTACCGATTTAGCAGGCATTTGTAGAATCTGCCCCAGGTCTTGATGGGTTAACCCATTTTGGGCGGGAACGCCTTTGGTGTTTCAAACATTGTTATACTATAGCTATTGAAAAAAAGCAGATCTACAAGCTCATAGCGCGCCACCGAGTGGCGCGCTACGAGCTTGTAGGTCTGCTATTTTGGAGAAATCGTGAAACTGTAGCGCAAATCTTTCAATATAGTCTTTCAGAGCGAACGTTTTTAACTCAAATCTTTGCTTCTGGGGCAGTCCCTGGGGTCGGCGGCCAATTACAGATAATTTTTGGGGTCCTTGAGATGAATTATTTGATAACTGCTAACATAGAAATATGGGTGTCAGTATTTAGAAGACATTTTGAATCATCGTTTTCAGGTCAAAAAGGGTTAAAACGGCACAGGAGCACAACCCACCGTATGCCATCTTCATCCTCCTCTTCTTCTTCCTCCTGCGCGTGGAGTCGGGGGTGTCGGTGTGGCTGGAGTCGGAGCCGTCCAGGTGCTTCAGCAGCACCACCTTCTTCAGGGGGCAGGTGCAGCCCAGCATGCAGTCCATGCGGCCGCAGTGGCTCAGCCTGGAGGTAGGGGGAGCCACAGTTAATCCAACTTAAATCCATACATACATACAAATTAACCCATTTCGACCTGAGGACGATTCTACAAATGCCTTCTAAATCCAGTTACCTTTGTTTCTATGTCAGTGGTGCTCAATATTTCATGTCAAGGACCCCAAAAATGATATGTAATTGGCCGCCAACCACCATCTGAAAATATGTTGTTCCAGAGACACCCCCAGAAGCAACGATTTGAGTTAAAAAACCTTCAAGCTCGTAGCGTGCCACTCGGTGGCGCACCAACAGGGGTTCCCGCCGCCAAGAATGGATTAATTCCAGTATAATAAATGATTGACTTTGGGGGAGCTACACATGCACAGCATATTTGCTTTGTAGCCACTTCAGACTAGATAAGATCTAGTTGATTATATATATTTTTTTAATTGCTTTGATGAATCAAATAAATAAATCAGTAGAACAAAGGGGCAAACCCCCTTCGCTAGGGATGGAGCTCGATAACCGATACCCGATAATTCCGAAAACAAGTTTATTGAGTACCCGTTATCAATAAGCTTTGGGCTTATCAAGCCTGTTAACGAGCATATAGCTGCCCATGACGTCATGTTTAAACAATCAAGACAAGAGGTGATCAAGAAATAAATCTAATAATCCATGCTGGCACAAACGTCTCGGTCTAAAAGCGTAGTTCCGTCTGCTGTTCTTATGGATGGCCCAGCAGGTGTCGCCATTTCACCTTCTACCGTTTGCAAGACATTATAATCTCAATAAGAGTCAATTTTCGGCTAACTTTATACTTGATTTCATTACCAGTTTTCAATTGCTAGTTTAAAGACTTTTTAAAAAAATCGTCAAAAGTGTTTAGTAAATTTTGTTCCCATTAATTTAAAATGTATTGATAAAGTAGGGTATGTTTCTAGGGTTTATAGTTTGAAGACCCGCCCTTGCTGCGGTTGCATTCATTTCCGTTTGCATTTCGGACTGGATACAGAAAGATGGCAGATTTGAAATAGCTGCAAAATGGGCTTTGTTTGCGGTCCGTAGAAACCAATGGCGTCAATTAGTCTATGGGGTAGAACACATCATGAACAGCTGCAGTCCTACCTGTGGGTGTAGTTGAGGCTGGTACAGATGCAGCCCAGCCGGCAGTAGGGGTTGAGGCAGGGCGGAGCTCTGCGTTTAATCACCTGGATGGGAGCCGTGGGGTTTTCACTCACAAAGCCCTACACACAGAGAGAGAGAGAGAGAGAGAGAGAGAGAGAGAGACAGACATTCAGGTTGTTCATCCATTATCGCAGTGCTACCCAGCCTTTTCAGGCCGTGACCCCTACAAAATATTCATATTTAAACTGGGGACCACCACCGTGATAAGCACGTGGATAAGAGTTTAGTCTCGATAAATATTGTGAAAACAGCAGATCCACAAGATACTATTGCGAGGTGTTGAGAGCGTGTAGATCGGCTATTTAAACAAAATCCCTCTTTCTTGTATTATTTGACAATTTGGCCAATGTTTGATCAGTGGTGGGAAAAGCACCTAAATGTTTTACTTAAGAGTATAAATACTGCAATATAGAAATATTCAGTTACAAGTAAAAGTGTGGAATTCTAAATGTACTCGAGTAAAAGTACAAAAGTATCAGCATCAAAACATACTTAAAGTACCAAAAGTAAAAGCAAGCGCAGATGAAAATAGAAGACGCATTGCAAGCTTGTAGATCGGCTATTTTCAAATGGTCGAAATGTATATAAGGCTGATGTGGTTAATGTATGTTTTGTAATAATAATCAAAATCTACAAAGTAATTAGTAACAAGAATTTTGTCCACTACAAATAATTGGAGTGGAGTATGAGTAGAAGTACTGAAAATACTCCTGTACAGTAAAAGTACCTCAAAATCGTACTTAAGTACAGTACTTAAGTAAATGCACTACTTTCCACCACTGTGTTTGACCAATTTTATAGTTTATAACTAATGTTCTCTTAATTTCTTTCTTTAGGTAATAGGTATTAAAAAGGTCTTAAAATAATCACAGAAAATAGCCAATCTACAGGCTCTATGTATTTGCAACACATTGAGAGCTTCAATGTACGTTCTTCTGAACCTTCTCGAGACAGAAAAACAGTTGACCTACCACTAACGTGAAGAGTGACGTCAAAGAGATGGCTGCTCTCTCGGTGGTAACGCACGTCTTGGGTTGTCCCTCCCAGACGACCCCGTCTTCCAGATCCTTCTGTTTCAGCAGGGCTTTGGTTACCAGGGGCGCAGTCTCATCGTTTCTGTCCAGTTTTCGCCTAGCGGAAACGGAGTCCAGCTCAGAGTCCGACTCCAGAGGTGCCATGTCCTCAGAAGCCCCCGCTGGGCCCTGGGTTTGGGGCAATGGTTTGGCTCTTAGTCTATTTGTATCGAAATGGAAGGAGTCCGACTCCAGAGGCGCCATTTCTTCAGAAACCTTCGTTTGATCCTGGATTTTGGACAACTTATTTTTTCTTCTTAGTTTCTTCTTTCTTTTTGAGAAGGTGTCCCACTCCAGAGGGGCCAGCTCATCAGAAAACTCCATAGGATCCTGGATGTTGGACGATGACGTTAGTTTCGGCTCGTTTTCCAAGGTGGGGTCCCACTCCAGAGGCGCCAGTTCATCAGAGACCCCCATTAGATCCTCGATTTTGGACAATGACTTGTTTTTCAGTTTCTTTATCTTTTCAAAGATGGGGTCCCGTGGGAGGTGGGTTATGGGTGCCGTGTTATTGAACTGGAACGGATCTTTTGATGGTCTGGGAGACAAGTTCTTGGACTTGTAGTAATTTTTCTTTAGACTAACAACATTATCATCGCGTTCCTTGGGCACACTGCTGGATACTGTGTAGTTGTACAGCGACGCGATTCCCTGCGTCTTATTGTTACCGATGACAGACGGAGGTTTGGCGACGTCTGGAGTAGGTGCCGGAGTAGGTGCCGACGCACCAGTACTTCCTACACCTCCCGAAGTTCCCGTTTTGGGCAGCTTCTGATTAGAACCTAGAGCTTTGTTCTGCCTCTTCGTCTGCCATTTCGTCTTCTTTTTGGACACCATCATGGGGGGCAGCCTGGGTCTCTTGGACGGGGGGACAAAGCCCGAGATAAGGGCGGAGGTGGGAGGCCGTTTCTTGAGGACGCTGTCCAGCGTGCGGACGTAGCTGCTGCTCTTGGCGGGGAGCTCGTACGTCACGGGCTCCTGCACGGTGGCCTGGGAGAAGCTGGAGGCTCGCTCGTCGAGCAGCTTGGCCTCGTTCTCCAGGTACTCGTCCAGCATGTCGCTGCAGAACGCCGCCAGGTTCTTGCTGGGAACGTCGGAGGCTGGAGGAGGAGCCGCTGAAGAACAAACACATAAAAGCAGTCACGATGTTAGCTTTTCAACGTAGTGAGTCCACCCGGGGGCCCACAGGTGGACATTTGAATGGGATTCGATTGATGTCATTTATTTGATTTATTCATTTATGTCTAGAATCTTCCATGGAAAGTGAGAACCGAAAAAACGTCAAAAAGAAACAGGTTATGAAATAAAATTACCTTCAGGTACAGATGAAGGAGTTGGGACGGGAGAGGATTCTGAGGGAGGGAACTTCTCTCTCCAGCCTTTTATCTGGGTGACGTCTGTTGCTTTCCCCGTTCTAGAGATGAAGGCAGCTGAAACGCCTGCTGGTGGTGGAAGTGGTGGAAAACGTACTGACATTTTTCACTAGTAAAAGTACAAATATCGCAATCTGGAAATACTCAGTCGTAAGTACAAGTCTGGTATTTAAAATGTACTTAATAATAGAAAAGTATAGTAACTAAAGTATTCAAATAATTGTAGTGGAGTAAAAGTACAATATTTGCCTCCGAGATGTAGTGGAGTAGAAGTAAAAGTATTGAAGTTTGTAAATACACCAGTGAAGCAAAAAATACCTTACAGTACTTGAGTAAATGTACTCTACTCAAGTTACTTTCAAACCAAACCAAGTAATAATTGCCGATCATCCATATCATGTCCTAAATGGTAAATGGTGTATTTATAAAGCGCCTCTATCCAAGGCGCTTTGCATAGATTGTGCATTACATTCGCCCATTCATACACAGATGGCGGCGGAAACCATGCATCTCTGTCGGGGCAGAAACCTTGGATCTCCATCTTACACCCATAGTGACATGCCCAAAACAGGGGTGCCAGGTGTGGTTAGTCATTTTGTGGATTTCAGTAGTGTTTTTTGGCGACAACTCTTGTAGCCCAGTTGTCCATTACAGCATGCATCTACACTGGAGGACCCAACATCATTAAGAGATGCTCTTCTAACAATCTGATCCGTAAATATGTACAGTAGCTACAGGACCAACCTTGAGACAAGGGCAGTGTCTCAGTCAGCACTTCCAGGGGAGCTCCCGGTGGAGGGATTGGTAGACGCACTCCCAGCCATTGCAGGTCGATGGTCAGCATGGGATCCAGCAAGTTCAGCTTCAAGCCAACTTGTTTTTTTTCCATCATGAGCAAGCAAAGAAAGACCGTCAAAATCCCAGATTCAAGGTTAAATAATGTACTAATGTATTTCTTGTGGTACAAAGGGGCAGCTACTGTATATCAGATACTAGTGTATGTAGAAGGGTTCACTGTTACAGTACGTTTTAACAGCGGGCGACAGCCAGACAAATTTTCCCGGAAGTGCATTATTTCTCTATGGGACCCCGGCTACTGGCGAAAGCAAGCGAACGGGCGATGGTTGAAAAGTGGGCGGAGCAACGTCGGCCGAAAAGATGAAAATACTTCATCTTTTGGACGACATCTTCCGGCGATAGGGGCGATAGCCAATGAAATTCAAGCAACGCTCGCCGTTTGTGTCCCGCTGTTAACGCACCGTTAAGCCCAAACCACACCAACGGGTCGCCATTGTGCGTCTACTCACAGCCAAACGGTTGTGAGTATGATGCAGTATGATACATATGATGCATGCACAAACGTAGTTGCAAGCAACCGTCGAATTGAACCATTTCAACTACCATGCACCAACGTACAACAGGACATATCACACCGCTGCGATGAACGCTATAACCGCTTTGGTTGTGTCTCGACCCAGTGGTGTGGTCTGGGCTTATAGCTGCACTGCAGAATGTAGCTTTCCTCTACTCTGGATTTGAACCCGGTTTCCTGCACAAGAGCTGACATTTTTACCATTGAGCTGATAGGGCCTGCCTGCTCAGGGGATAAATTGAATCTTGGCCTTCATGTCTAGGTGAGACATGACCTTTGACGTAATCTAAATCTCAATAGAAGAGTACTCTACCATGCATATTTGACACAATTACATTGTATTCATTAAGGAAAAGGTTTCATAGTACCACTTTAATTATAAGTTGAGCCATGAAACAATTATTAAACTATAGTAATTAAGTTTATATTAGATCTCGGACTCAATATATAACATTATAGTGCAGTTTGGTGGTCAAAAGTGCACGCCTGTGTATGCCTGTGTATAATGACAATGTTAAGTACAGTATATGAGTGAACATGCAGGCTGCCCAACAACAGAAATATGGGTAATAACAATATTTTGAGACTTTTGTTTTGTGTTGCAAATGACAGCATACCTTCTTGTAACACAGGATGTATGACCTGTCTGTGTTTCATCAACTTCAGATCTCTGAACAAAAGCTGCTCCAAGACCGATATTCTCTCCTCTAGCGTCTCTGGTGTTGGAGCTTCAACTGCGCAAAGCAGATTCTTGAAATCAATTTCTGTCACATAATTACACACATTTAATAAACAATACCTCAAAAATATTATATTATAAATATTTCATTTTTGCCACACAACAATGTATGTAAACAAATGGCTTGCAATCAATCGCAATGTAAACATTAGTATGTTGTTTACCATTGGTGGTGGTTTCAGGGGATGCCTGAGGTTGAGGTTGCTGAGGTTGTGCAGTTACCTCAGGGGACTCAGAGTCATCACCAAGGTGAAGTTTAAGTGCTTCCTGAAATGTAATGCTTGTGTTTACTTCCAATGAACAGAGTAGACTCTGAAAAATGTGATTAATTTATTGTAGGATAAAACAATCAAATCATGGACAACTTAATAATTTATTAAAGATGGAGTGCCGAGATTTGGATCTTTTAAAAAAACATGTACATTAAGTGTCAACTTTTTCTCTGCCATCTACGATTCTAATCAGAGCTAAGCTATAAGTAGTACCTAAAAACCTTTTAGCATTGCTCCAGTTACTATGGATAGCCTCTATCCTCATCAGCTATGGGATTTTTTAAATCGAGCTCCATTGAGCCTCCATTATAACAGGATTTTCAAAGCGCTTCAAGCGCCGTCTGTGGTGAGGCACCGCACATGCCAACGATCATAAATCATTTGTGTTTGTATCGCATCGCTGCGCAAATGTAACTGTAATGAAAGCCAGCGGGATGACTCGCTAATGCTAACGATCCATGTCATCACAATAACAGCCCCCACCTCACTGAATAACCCGGAAATTAAACAAGGACCATAGAATGAGACCGGATGTGTGGCAAAGGCTGCATGTGCTTATGCTACCACCTAGTGGCAAGAATAGATATTTATAATTATGTTTTTTTAATGTGGCCACGCCCACCAATTCATTAATTAAGTATACCTGGTTTTCCCCTTAGCACCACGCACCTGAACTTAAGCCTCGCCCACAGCTGTGTTGTATGATAATGAGGGAGAGGTTAGGGTTATGATAACACAAAAATGGTGTATTTTCGATTGGGCCTTTTGACTCAAAGGCTTTCAGCTTTCAGGAAAACAAAACAAAAATACACAGGAAATACATATTTGAATATTCTAACCACATCTGATGGTCTATTAGAGTAATGTTAACTCCATAGACACAAAACAGAAAAAGTACAAAAATCACAGCACTCCATCTTTAAAATAGCTCAAAGGTAATAATCTGAAATGTTTGGTGGCTCAGCAGTATCACTGAAGTGAACTCTGGGATTGAATGTTTGGCATTATTTCAGTATAATAATAACAATACACAGTTCTTTCATACCATAAGATGGCGCAATGTGGACCAATGTAGATGCAATTTTCCACTACTGACCATATTGCAACACACATGAAAGCAAAAAAGAAAAGATTTTTACTTTACCTTTGATGTGAACGAGACAAAAACCTGTTCCTCGACTTCCTCAACACTGGGTTGCATATTAGTAACTCTGGATCCGGCCTGATCTGCGGAATTAGCCTTATCCGTCTTCGGAGGCCTTCCCCTTTTCTTCTTGGGTCTGGTGTCTGGGGTTGGTGGTACGTTTTGAGAAGGTGGTGCTTGAGTGTTGGCTGAGACAACACTAGGAGGAGGACAGGGAACAGGTGCCGCTGCCTCTGCGTTTGAAAAGTCCACCGGCTCCACCCCCATCCCGATATCTCCATCAGTGGAGAAAAAGCACATGAGATCGCTAAGTGAAGGTGTGGGTGACAATGCATCACCATCTAATGAGGAAAAGGCTGGAGACAGTGGGGATGGGAGCGCAAGAGGAGACAGGCCTGCGGGGAATGTCAATGACTGATCATTGTCAGTGGGGGAAGGGCAAGTAGCGCTGTCAGGATCTTGTAGACCAGAGTGGGACTGAGGCAGAGGCAAAGGCAAGGAGGGGCAATTGTTCTGGCTAGGAAACAAAGATAAGGTACTACCGCAAGACAGTGGGGTTGGTTGAAATGATGTAAATGAGGTTAAGAATGGGTCAGGTGGAGGCATTACTGTATGCCATTTCAACTTATGACTGGGGGTATTGGCGCTGTCTGCTGTCTGTGTACGAGGTACTGCTGATGGTTTAGAAGCATGGTTATGTTCAAAATCTATATCTAGGGAAGGTAAAGGATCTGGTGAAGAGGCAGGTGACAAAGGCTCAAAGCTGATCGGAGAAGATTCACGGAACGAGTGGGTACGGCTTGGGCCTGGGCTTTGTGTTCGTGTAGCAGCAATTGCCTCTGTGAATGGACAGACCGGGGGAGATAACACTGTTTCAAGGGGTGGTGATGACACTGGATATGTCGAAGTGATGGCATGAAATGAGGGGACAGTGGATAGAGATGCTTCAGAGGTATGCAATGACTGATTTGTGCCGGGTAACACTGGTATAAACGATAGCAACAGTTCTGGAGTCCCACTTTCAGGAACGGGGGCGAAGACTGGACAATCTCTTGGTTCCAATTGGTCTGTAGTTGGAAGGCCAGCTTGACCCGAAGGACAGGAAACCAGACTACTGCTTTCATTTGCTTGACCAATGTCATTTGCTCTCTGTCCTACAAGACCAGTCTCTGAAACATCAATAGAGGTCTTGCTGGCAAACTGTGTGACTTGACTAATGCAAGCCTTTGATGGATCAGAAAGGTCTGTGGAAGGATCTGTGACAGAACCACTGGACACTGTGCTAGCCTGTGAAGATGTGGCCGGTGATTCAGGCGGTAATGATTTCGGTGATTTCAGTCTGTTGATGTTCCTGGGTTTTAGTGCATGCTGCTTCAGAAAAAGAGCGAGGGCAGGCAGAGGCCCCCGCACAGGCTTGTGTGGTTTTAGTGTCACTTCAGGCTGAACTTCTGATAGGATTTTCTGATCGTCTGGCTTTTTCTGGTCTGTATCTGTCACTTTCTGGTCTTCAGGTGGTGTTTTCTGATCTTTATCTGGCGTTTTGTGCTCTTTAGGTGGCGTTTTGTAATCTTTACCTGCCATTTTGTGATCTGTTTTCTGGTCTTCAGATGGTGTTTTCTGGTCTTTATCTGGCGTTTTATGATCTTTAGGTGGAGTTTCCTGAGCTTTAGGTAGTGTTTTCTGAACTTCAGGCTGTGTTTTCTGATCTCCAGACCGTGTTTTCTGAACTTCAGGCTGTGTAGACCGTGTTTTCTGATCTCCAGACCGTGTTTTCTGAACTTCAGGCTGTGTTTTCTGAACTTCAGGCTGTGTTTTCTGAACTTCAGGCTGTGTTTTCTGATCTCCAGACCGTGTTTTCTGATCTCCAGACGGTATTTTTTGATCTTCACAAACTGTTTTCTCATCTTTAGATGGCGTTTCATGAAGTTCAGACAGACTTTTGGGATGTTCAGATGGTGTTTTCTGAACTTCAGGTGGCATTTTGTGATTTTCAGATGGTGTTTTGGGATTT
>OOFJ01107431.1:0-19355 GCA_900323375.1 Benthosema glaciale
GGGGGGGGGGGGGGTCCCAGAGATAGAAAATGTCAATAAATGGGGGTCTGTAGCCTAATGAATGTCAAACTGGGGGTCCTTGAAATTAAAATATAAAATCACAAATGTTCTCTTATGGGGGTCCCTGGCAGGCATATCTTTTCAATTGGGGGTCCGTGGGCTAATAAGTGTAAATGTGGGGGTCCTTGACATTAAAAAGTTTGGGAAACACTGGCATAATATAATGATTACTTTCTACTTTTGGACCAGTGTTCCACAATCCAGTTGGTGGCGATAATGCGCCTATACGTCGTTCGTCAACCGCCAACAACACCACCACAGAAGACGAGACAAGGAAGGAAGTACAGTACACTTGGCGGGTAGTGTAAAACGTAAACAGAGTCGTATTGTTCTGTTTTGATCAACTATGGACATGGAAGAAAGTGGGGAAATGGCGAATAAACGTCGACGGACTTCAGCGAATGCAGAAGAAGACGCCAGTGAGCAGCATGTCGGTGAGGCCACGGCCGAGGAGGGTGCGTCTCAAACGTCGGATCACGGTGCTGGGAAAGACAACAAGGACGCAGTGCATCATCGGGGTGACAGACTGAAGTTCTTCAACAAAGTGATAGAGAAGGCCCTGCAGAGGTTCATTGGCGATGCTAGGTGAGACGTTCAGTTCAGGCTATTATTTAATATTGTGATTTACTTCATATGCTAGACTAACTCTAAGGCTCTGGTACTACACACATACATAGCCCCGTTTTGAACCTCACCCTCCTCCGCCGTTAGCTTCTCGGTCGGAGGTGAGGTCCATTCCAAACTGGGGCTAGACAGCACATCATGTAAACACTAACAGAGCTGCACATCTTAAATCTGAGTTTTTGTGTTATTGAAATAGTCTTGAGGGGGAAAAAATGCTTCTATGGTATTTGTCTCAAAGTGACTGCAAAGAATTGCTGCTATTTGTCTCAAAAAAGCTTATACCCTGTATAACATAATAATAATAATAATAATAATAATAATAATAATAATAATAATAATAATAACTTTTTATAGGCTATAGCACCTTTTTAGACAAGGTAACAAAGTGCTGTACAGCAAATCGACACTAAAAGCAAAGCAAAGGCAAGCACAACACAATTAAAATGGATGCAACCTAGAAAATCATGTATAACGATGCATTGTGACATAGCTCTGTTTACAAAATGCTGTACCCCCTCCAACTGTATATACTTTCCCCATTTCAACTGTTTTTACTATAACAGTGTCCAAAATATATTATTTTTACACTTTCTTTGGCAATGTAAACATGTTTTCTCATAAAGCTCATTTGAATTGAATTGTGTGTATTTAATTCACGCATACACACACGTGTGGTCCTCGGCTTTAAGTTTATATTACTATTATATTGCTATTAATTGTGATTACCGTAGTATGTTTAGTGTATCTAATTTAATTGCATTGGTTTATCCACATTGCCTATAAATGCTGATATGAACTGTATGTGACAATGAACACCATGAAAACCAAATTTATTTTCTTTTATACTGTCACTGACAGTTTTCACAGATTTACCCACTCATTCGAACCATTCTACAAGGATAAACCTCTGATGGAGTCGATTCACAAGCATTTCACTGAGGAATTGCAGAGCACTATACAGGTGTGTTCAATTGTTCATGATACTGTATGTGTGAGTGCATGGGACCCGAATGGAAACAAGACCACAAGGTCTTTCTTGGGCGTAATCCTTTTGGACCAAAATGCCTGACCTTGTGCTGTTTGCATTTTTATATTGTCTAATTAATACAATATGCATTTGATCAAAGTAAGTGTGTGCGTGCGTGTGTGTACAATTAAATTAAGCAGCCTTGTGTTTATATTAAAGCTGTTGTATCTGTACACCAACATTGAAGGGGGACATTAACGTGCTGATTGACGAAGGAGACTTAAAGTGTAAACTAGATGAGCTAGACAAACTGGAGCTGGCAGCCAAGGACAATAAGGAGTCTGCATGGTAAGTATACAACCATCTCCATTTTCTAACACAATTGTGTGCTTTCTCAACAAGTGCTTTGTTCACATATACAGGGGTTGACACTTGTGGGGAAGTATAGGTCATGTTCTACTTGCCCTCAGGTCATGGCCAATTGCCCCCCCCCCCAAAAAAAAAAATATGAATGTTAATTGTCATTCATTTTAACATGTATAATATATTAGTGTTTTTTGTGTGAATAAAAACAGCACTATAACATGCCTTCCCTGCTTACAAATGCATGGTAGGGAAACTTTTTCATGGCAAGGACCCCGAAATGTACACTTATTAGACAACCATTTGAAAAGATAAGATATAATTTCAAGGACCCCCAGTTTGACCTGCACCACAGAAATTATGGACAGCCACACAGGTGCTCCCAAATATATTTTTAAGTCGCACAGATTAAATTTCAGGTGCGATTTTGAGCCCTGGCTTGAGAAAACTCATGGCTTTTGCAACCTGGTGATGTTGTGAGCTTGTAGATAGCTGTTTTCACCGGAGCGCGCGCCATAGCCACTTCACGCTCAGTGTGTGTGTGCCTGTGTGGTGAGGGGGTGGGGAGAGGGACTTGGGAGAGAGACAGAGCGCTCTGACCACGTTCAAGACAGTTATATCTTCTTGTGTTGTGTTTATAGCGAACTGCAGGACGGTTACATCCCCACTCAAAATGTGCACATGCCCGGTTGGGCAACCTGGTAGCATACTTGTGTGTCAACCCCTGCATATAATTATATATTTTATATATAGTGTGTATGTATGTAGTCTGAAAACTCACCTCTTCATACTCCCCGTAGCACGTACCGTAGCCTTTGCCCTAGCCTCGACGACCTTGTTGTATGCAAAGGCTAAAATACATTATGTAATTTAGATAGCATATGTTGTAGACATAGCATTGTATAGTCCTAGTGTAATGTTTACAAATAGTTTCATCATACAGATTCTACTGTTAGGCGGACATTAGGTTCTTAGTTTACTTTTGATCCTAGCTATTCCTATGACCAGCACACTGGTTCTCAACATCCGTTCTGGGGACTGGTGTCCTTGAGGGGGTTCCAAGGAGTCTCCAGCCAAATGATTGATATGTACCGGTACTAGTAACCAAATGTACCCTAACATGTCCGTAACTCGAAGAATGTGCAAATGGAACCCTTTTATACACTCTCAGACTTAACACTTATGATCCCCAGGACGTGTCCACACGTCCTATCAGGTCTTTTTTATTGATATAAAACAGTTGTTGTTTACTAATCCCTTATTAATCATGTACTTGTCGCTCTTTTCTCTTAGGCGTCCCAGCGGGATCCCCGATCAGGATCTGTGCTGCTTTATTATGCCCTATTACCAAAAGCAGCATGCTTACCTGCTCAGGGAGTTAGAGAAGATCCAAGGACAAAATGCTGCTTTGGCAGAAAGAGTACAAGATGGCAGGGACCACATCACTCAGACATCACAACACATTGCAACAACTGTGGATGAGTGGAAGGTATGTATTGGACCGTACTTAACATGTTTCAAAGGAAATATTCTTCTACTTAAACGATTCATTTCAAATAATGTAAAACTATTTGCCAATTTCATTTTCAAAAATATTTGAAAGGTTTCAGTCAATTCACTGTCCACCCTAGTAAAGTAAATTAAGTAAGACCTATTTAAATGTATTGTGTTAATTAAAAATTAAAGTTAATTAAAAAGGTTACTAATAGACTGTTCTTTCTCCCATTTTTAGGCGTCAGTCAGTGAGATTGAAATGCTGAACTCTTCTCTTTGTCATGGTGATACCTTTGATGTGTGATCCTCATGTAAGCCTTACCCATAGGGCAGGAGCGTGAGGGAATTTGTCAAGTACCCCCTCTGGACATCTATTATTACATTTGAGAGAATTCCACCCCCACATTCCTCTTGGTGACAGTTTTGCGACATTGCGGTCCTACAAGTAGCAGCAGTCGGCTTCCTTTTCCGTGCTGCGATGGACTGAAAGAACATCCACGTTCTGTTCAATCACCACGGATGCAGCCTACATTCAGAGAAAAAGGGTTTTAAAACGCGCTGAAACAGGAAGTGGACGTTGGTGAAATCCCCAATTTCCTTCTTCCGATTGGCTACGGCCGATCACGTGGCACGCGTGTCGATGCAGTGTGATGTATGTTGGGTTACAGGTACATTACTTTTTTTAAAATATTATTATTAACATTAGACTTGAGCACGCAAAAAATGTAGTATTGATTGATCGAACCCTGACCCCACAGAGCGGACTCTCTGTTGACGTGATTTTTATTTATCACTATGAATTTTACGTCATTGAACGAGCAAATAGGCTATTTTTGCACTACCCAAACCCAAACATACCATTGTATAGACGGCAATTTACAGTTCCCATTGACAATGCAGGGAGAATTTGCAGCGTCTCTTTTATGTCATGATGATGTACGATGATAACAGCGCCCCTTAGCCTGGCGTGGACTCATATGCGGGGAGGAATCAATGAATCCCTGCTATGAGTCTATCCCTGCCACTTCACAGGTGTGATTTGTACTATTTGAAGTGATTCCATCCTTTATCAAAGTTGAGCATCCATAAAATATAAATGTTCATAATTATAAAACCTAGTGAAAATGTTTTGACCATTTCTCAAAGCTGTGTAGGCATTACACGTGACATTGAATGGCATCTTTAGTCACAAGAATGGCAATTCATGCACTTTCATAAGGAAGAAACAGGACATTTTCTTTGTAAAACTAGTATCTGTGTTTGTAGTAAAGTACTTGACATCATAGAGATCCATAAAAGTTGGTGAAGTGAATGTGTCGAGCTGTCATCAACTGAGGGACAGGCAGTGGACAGTGGAGTACATCTGTACATTATTATGGTTTTATGTTTGTTGTTCGCTTCTTTTCTTATAGGCTAATACTGTATATACTGTATGTAATATTTGATTTGCTGCTTTTTTTTGTTTGTTTTTTCAAAAATGCATAGGCCTACATGACTATAAAAACAAAAAAGTTCAGAAATGTGTAACTTGTCAACTTTTAAATGATTGTAATCCTGTTTATTTCACTGTTAAATGGGGCCTGTTTGTAATTAACATGCATTTTTGGGATGAGTTTCACCCATTACAAATTTGCCAAATCTTCCTCTATCACAAGGAAGAAGCAAGACATAACTGCAAAAGTGTATTTTTATTTTCATTTGATTTAACTGTCCCTTTTCCCCAAAACCTTTTGCTTTTAGCTGTACTTCATCAGATCTGTCAAATTAATAAAACATAACGAATAATAATTTACAATACATTTACATACATATGCTATATGTATTCATGTATGACCAAATGCTAAAGCATATTATAATTGAATGAAAATGTAATGAGTGTGTGTAACACTCACCTGTGTTGTCTGCATTTACCTCCATTGCAATGCAATTTCTAACCTATTAAATTAGCACTTGTTGCTGTTTTTAATGCTATTTTGTACAAAACGTGTAGAGCTGAAACTTCCTCAGAAGAACCCACTGCAATTTTAAGAGCTTAGTTACTTCCCAGAGCCATCTAGGTTCTGCAACGTCCCAGGAGCAAGGGAGCAACCCCAAAACAGAAAGTAGATTGGAATTTGGCGTTCGATATTACACCAGTCTTTACGGTAACCGAGGAGAAGAACAACAACCACAAAGAAGTGAAGACAGCGGTATCGTGTGTATTTAATATTGAAGTTAAAAGCGTACACGTACAGACTCAAGGAACCCCGTTTATTTTACAATTTAGATGTATTATTTGTGATAGACATGACGGAAATGTTTTCAACTCTTTTTGGGCAAAATGAAGCTCAGGGACCGCCCGTTTCGTCGTCTCTGGGATTTGGACCAGGAAAGCCTCCTCCACCTCTGCCGCAAAACCAAGTCCCCATGGCGGCGCAAATGCCACCACAGCTCGGGGATGAAGGGCCTGCTTTACGGAAACCGGGAGCCATGAATGAGCCATTCTATTTATTACGGGAGCTCCCAGGTATACTGTTGTGTTGTTGTTTACCATGTGCATGCTTTACGTTTACGGCATTATTTACTTTGTCCGGGATTATCGTACTAAAATTAATATGACAAGGATGATTACTCAAAGCTGAAGGGTGGCGTGTGTGTGTGTGTTGAGATAGAGAGATCTTGAAAGATAAAGTTTTAATACCAAGAAGGAAGCTATCAATCGTTGTAAGTAACTAACCTCTTTGGATCAAGACTATCATAGATGTGTGTTTATCTTCATATGCAAACGTCAAAAACAATAAAATACATCATAGATATTGATCATCTTGATCCAAGGCTATTTAGCCCCATCTGGTGGGGAGGCATACATACTTTAGTTAGACATAGCATTGGTCAGACATGCGTTTTACCCCCATCTGTTGTCCCGGGGCTACAGTGAAGAATAAGGTTTCAGATGGGTCTAGTAGTTGTCTTAAGTTTTTTTCAATATCAAGTAAGGATGTGATTTAACATCGTATAGGAACAATCGTTATACTTCCCTCTATTTTACCACAACACATTTTAGTAACTACTAATAGATAAATATTTGTAATGATCCTCATCCTCAAGACAAAATGTTAGGAGGTTTGGCATTGAATTGAGGGACTAAAAATCATGTGTATGTTTGTTTTCTAGTGGGAAATGAACTAACAGGCAACACCAACCTCATCACTCATTATAACCTGGAACATGCCTACAACAAGTTCTGTGGCAAGAAGGTGAAGGAGAAGCTCAGCAATTTCCTCCCGGAATTACCAGGTGGGTCATAGTTGGTGTAAAGATCCCATGCTCACATCCGAGATCATGCCATTCACCCCTGACCTTTCAAGTCCTTTCCCACAACACAGACCATTTTGAACAGGTAAGAACGAAGGGTAGTATTAAAGGCTTTGTTTGCACAGTTTTTGAGGCCTTATTTTACCTACAAGACTGCCATGTTCACATTGTTAACATTATTCGTATACTCACATCCCTAAATGCAGTTGTGCTCTTGTTACCTTGATTGGCAAATGAGCTAATCTCATTAATGGAAGCTTTGCGTATCATTCTGTTTCCATCGTTCCGTATACTAATTTATTAGAGACGTATTATTACGTTTCGGGGACGGTCCACAGCCTACCGTTCAAAACAAGATATCCCAGAAAGTAGTGGCTAGGTTGGTGCCCCCAGAGCATGAGGCCTACTGATGATGGAATCAGAGCCAATTGAAAAAGTATTTATGAACGCACACTTGGTGTGTAGTTTCTGAACGAGGCATCAATGATGTGATCAGTGTGAGCTTCAGGGTAAGATGTGCTGTGATTGGTACAGCAGTCTAGAATAGAATACTTCCCACTGAGCTGTGTTGATATCTGATTGGTCTATTTAACAGGCTCAATAATAACAGGGGAAAGGTGACTGCAGGCATTCCTTCAAGTTCCCTTTATTTCTGTACAGCATGAGAAATCTATATTCAACTGCTCGCCAACTTGTGCCTGGTGGTGCAGTAATACCCTATCCTACTCTTCTCTCACTCCTTCTCCATCTGTATTCACGTTGATATGTTCCCATTCTTCTGTGATGCAGGTATGATTGACTGTCCCGGTGGCCAGGACGGCAGCTCTTTGCAGTCGCTCATTGAGAAACCTCCGGTGTGTGGGAACTCCTTTAGCCCTCTGACTGGTGCACTACTCACAGGCTTCAGACTGCACACTGGACCGGTATGGAACCGATAGAAACATAGACATAAACACTTACTCATGTAAAACAAAACACACACTGTTGTTGTTCTGGGCTCATCCTCCATGCCTACTGTAAATTTGGTCTCCTATGTCATCATCTGCATTTTAAATGTGTGTGTTTGTTCCAGCTTCCAGAACAATACAGATTGATGCACATCCAGCCTCCAAAGAAAAAGAGCAAACACAAACATAAACACCATCGACCGCAAGACCCCATACCTCAAGGTACAACATCTATGCATGCTCACATATACATACATATGTACGTACTGTACATACATATGTATATATTCGCAACTTTTCTTCACACCACTGACTGACACTTGTTTTTCAACGCAGAGACCCCATCAGACTCTGACCCCAAGAAGAAGAAGAAAAAGAGAGATGATGATCCTGATCGTAAGAAGAAAAAGAAGGACAAGAAGAAGAAGAAGGTAAGATGTTCTGTCAGTACAGCTGAAGACAGTTTACTAATGATATCAGTAGAATATAGCAAGAGCCCATTCCTTATCCACCTCCAAGGTGAATTGGAAGCATTTTAGTTAACACTTTGATTACTAAAATAAAAGTTTACATCCTACCTTGACTGCCGAAAATGATGTCAGTAAAAAGAAAAGTGTTCAAAAAAGAAATCTCCCAAAATGTTTAAAAATGTTAAAAATAAATAAAAATAAAATCATGTCACTCAAATCACTCGTTTTTAGTAAAGAAAGTGTTAAATAAGATAAGATGGCCTGGATCAACACAACAATGATAACAGCAGCAGGTACAGAGAAAGCAAGGACATCAAGTACCGGTAATAAAGACCACAATAAAAACAGAGTAGAGGGTGCAGAAGTAAGTACAATAATTATAGAAGTTCACTGAGCAGCAATAGTGAACTTCTGTTTTTTTAAAACGAAATAAAGAGAACATATTGGGTTCACCCTGTTTTGGAGTCATTGAACATACTTAGGTCGAACACCACGCCCAAGAGCAGAAAATAGTTTGCTTCAGAAAATAGTTTCTGGTCATGTTAGAGTATCTTGGTTAGTAGGATCCACATCTTTTGATTTGTTTACAAGGATCCTGCACATTCTTTTATAATATTTTGGGGCATTTTTTTCGCCTTTTCATAGTGATAGTGAAGAGAGACAGGGAGATTACGAGAATGACATTCAGCAAATGGTCCTGTTCTCCCAGGAATTGAACACTGATCAGAGCATTGCGTCCATGTAGTAAGCTCTTTAACCTTTCGGCTATCATGTCGACCAATGATCTTCCACTTTTTAATGTGTGACATCGATTGACAGGTGCAGATAGGTGTAGCTGCTTATCCATCGGTCATATCAAAACTTAACTATTATAACTCCCTCCTTACTGGCTTACCGGCATGCACACTTAAGCCTCTCCAATTGAAATGCTGCAGCTCGCTTGGTGTTCAACCAGCCAAAATTCTCACATGTATCCCCCCTTCTCCGCTCCCTCCATTGGCTCCCGGTCGCCACCCGCGCAGAGTACAAAACTCTGATGCTGGCATTCAAAGCAACCAAAGGTATGGCACCCCCTTACCTTAGAAACGCCAGGACAACGCTCCACACGTCCCAAACTCTTCTCCATTCTGGCTCCAAAACTATGGAATGCACTTCCCATTGCAATCAGAACTGCACTCTCTCCCAATCTTCCGCCGTAGTCTGAAAACACCCACCTCTTCAGACTCCATCTTAGACTGTAGCACTTAACCTTGCCTCGACAACCTTACAGGCGTATGCATAGGCCCAACTTATGAAACTTAGATATAATTTTATGTAGACATAGCACTCTATAGATATTCCACTGTTAGGTTCTAGCTTACATATGATCCATGAATATGATGACTATTTTTATGTATTGCATTGTTTTTGTTTTGCTAAATGCCTAAATTGATATAACTGGTCAAGCACTCATTCTAGCATGGGGGGGATTTACCAAAAATCTAAACGGCACTGTATATCTTTTCTCATAAATTCTCCAGTGTACAGGAAGCGATAGAAGTACAAGTATGCACTTGTTTTAACGCAAAAAAAAAAAAATCAATTTAGCTGTACACAAGGATTTAAGACCTGATGTTTGTCTTCTTTATTCCAGAACCGCCACAGTCCAGATCATCCAGGCCTGACAGGCTCACAGCCCAACAGCAACAGCCTAAGATAGACAGTTTATATGTACAAATATGTGAGTGCATGTGTTTCTGAATGGGGTGTGTTCTACTGCAGAAAACATACCAGAAGCTCTGTGTGCGTGTGTGTGAGAGCGTGTTTTTCAGAGAATTTGTATTATTGAGAGAATGTGTGTGGTTGTTATATTATTGCCATTGTGAGAGGAAGGTTGAATTCAGGATCGTATCGTATGGTATGTGTACGAAAAACGAGCGGTACCACATTGAACGCGGGCTGAGCATAACAGAAAGAAATGTTACGAACAGTGTATATGGCAGAATGCCAGTAATATACAGTATGTAATGTGTTACAGGTGAATGAATTGGTGCGTATGTCCCCTTTCCATTTTGTTGTGATATCCTTTGACCATAATGATAAATTCCAATAAATTTTGGTTACCATATTTTCTGTTTGCTTGAAATTCCTGTTTGACTTGACCTTCACAAACGTGCGTCATTCAAAGTTAAAGAAACTTGCACATTAGTGGTGATGTTGAGCAACAAAAACAAATGTTTCCAAGTTTTAATTCTACATTTATTTAGTTATACAAGCATGATTTAGTTGTCCATGTGGACGGACGTAATGGCTACAAACACAGCAAAGCTTTGAAACCGTGGGTAAACAGACATGATTAGATGCAATCCACTGCATGCGATGACATTAGCTACCTTCCCCTGATGAAAAGTGCTGTACAGTCTACTGGAGAACTTGAGAACCAAAACAGTTCTTCATATGGCTTGCTCAGCTCCTAAACATTGCTTTGGTTTACCAGGAGAGAAGTTTGCCAGTGATTACTTCTCTACATTTGGTTCTATTGCAACAAAGTCAAGACGGCAGCAGCTAACGTACTGAGCTCACATATATATAATACATTTACCTGTCTGCTTAACATTAGCAATGACTCAACATTGTATTTGCATTAGAGAAAGATCTAGCCAAGCAGTGGACATTTAGAAAATGTGTCTTCTAACTTCTTGGTGGTGATAGATTTGCAAAACTAACAATATGCAATACAATACAAGAGAAAGATGTACCGGTAAGCTCTATTTACAAAAACAAAAGTGATTTTTCTTCAAAAAGGCAGAAGCAACAAGTATACACTGTAAAATCATATTAAAATCCCTGAACACTCATTCAGGTGTTTAATTACTCTAGAGTCAGGGCTTTGCTGGTGTTACAATTTTAAGTTGCATTGACTGCTCCCTCACACCTTGTTAGTTTTGTTGGACCTCTAAGTGCAGACCGGTTTATCTTGTTATCATTCTCACATAGACCATAGGTTTCTGTGACATAAAATTAGCTCTGCCCTGTTCCAACATTTTAATAGAGGTGTAATCAACAAGAATAACCAAAAACACCTGTATGAGTGTGCAGGCCTATACAAATCAGTGAACTATGAAAACAACAACAAAAACAACACATGTTAATACACAAACATTTCCCTTTTGAACACTAATGCAGTTATAAAGTACAAAAATACACTTAAATACATTTCATACACATACTATTTCATTTTTGTGCATAAAGCAGTAAAAAGTGTTAGAAAACATGGACGTGTGTGTGTGTCAATTCATTCTTTAAAATATGTCCTTGTAAAATGTAATTACTAATTTGTTTCTATTTATAAAAAATTGCAGAAATGCAAGCACAAAGAACTCCACCTCTGAAAAACTTAACACTGACACGTTAGGGCAACATTTTGGCATACAAAATATCTCGGCCAAAGATATCTGAGGATTTGAATTTACTGTCTCCTAATATACAATTACTGACAGACATTAAGGGAATACGAGGTAGTTATTGTGTCTATACAAGCAATTATCTGCATGAACCTGTACATGTATTAACCATATTCATAAGTCAGCCATTTTGCTATGGCTTCATAATAGGAGCAGTATGAGCTTTCCCCATCTATGACGCAAGAGCAAAATGATCACTGTGAATATGGTCAGTGTATAACCTGGTTTCTGAAAACGCATACTAGAAGCTTGCTATTTGCAGTCCTTTAGAAAGTTTAGGTCGTAATAACTACTTTACTCATGTAATATGGACTGTGATTATTATACATTTGGGTAGGACTACTGTAAAAAAAAAGTTTGCTTCTGTTCAAGCACTGCTGATGCTTCTAATATCTGTGAGACGTTCTTTGGTGTCAGTCAGCATTGATTGAAATGATCTACACAATGATCCAGAGTCTTTCAAGTACTGTAAAATCTGTGACTGGACACAGAGCCCTGTACCTGTGCATGTGGCCTCACATGCGGGCACTTAGTGAAATCAATGGCTTTTTCTCACATTAACTCTTTGAGAAAAAAAAAACTGCTAAAACGTCAAGTGACAACCTCCCCATCACTCCACTGTACATTCACTGATCTAACTGATCTATCTTCATAGTTGTAACAAAGCATGGGAGGATATAACTAATTTTAAAACTATAGTGGGACTCAATATAGGTTGACTACTAGATTGCTGGTGCTGGTTTTTGCAGGCATGTACAAAATATAAATCTTCCAATTCCCCCAATCTTTTGTTCTAAGGTTCTAAGCTTCTACAACACCGTGGCCATTGCTGCGGTGCTTGAGGCCATTGGTCTCTGTGTGGTTGAGCGCCTGCTTGTCATCATGGGCCTCCTTGTCTCTGTTCAGCTTTTCCCTCACCAGGTGTCTGCGGTGGTAGAACAGGTATCCCGGCAACAGGAAGCCAGTCAATGAGAAAATGAGCAGGCCCAGGTTGATCTGAAGGGTGATTGGATGAGAGAGACACCAATTGTTAGCCAATAGAGGGTATGCACGTGACATCATCATCATACTCGGAAGTTTTGCGGGAACGTCCACTGAATGGCAAAATAACTACTTTCTGGCCTTGACAGCCCATTATATCCAAAGAGAAAAGTCCTATCTGATGGCATTAAACAGCGTTAAACTCACTTTGCCAATCCTCACTTCATGCATGTGCTTACTCTATAAGGAGTGTGTGTGTGTGCGTGTGTGTGTGTGTGTGAGAGAGAGAGAGAGAGAGTTGGAGTGGTGGAGTCATTTAAAAAAAAATACCAATAATTTAACTAAGATAAATCAGCATCCTCGTTACCAGAATGATGTTAAGATACTAATGGGTATTCAATTTGATGGCAGTAGTATATGATTATTAGGTCGCATAAGTTCATAAGCTTTACATTAAACTATCAAGATGGCAGCAAATGAATACTGAAGAGGAGTGCTGCTGGCTAGTGTGCATCTCCCTGTCGAAAAGCAAATATCAGGGCTGTCGTGTCTGTACAATGTTATAGAAGTCCTCACCCAGTAGGGGTCTCCATTCAGTGGTCCAACCATGGCGATGAAGAGGGGCTGCTGCAGCAGAGCAAACGAAGCACTGATCATGGACTGAAGTCCTGTCAGTCTGCCAAAGTGGTTGGAAGGATAGCTGCACAACACAGGTAGGGACAGGGGAACGCTGTTATTCCTCAAATATACAGCACAGTGTACAGGATAGAAGAGACTAATACAGTATACAGAAACACCATTGTCTATAAATGTGGGAAGGTGCTTCATTTTCAAAGAACAAACAAAGATAAACAACAGACAGGATGCAATAACACAACACCCACAACAACAATATAGAGCCTCTAGTTGTAGATTTCTGTCCATAAAGCAACAAAAGGGCAGTTTGTCCTGTAACAGGTACAATTATGGCCACTTACGTAAATTAGAGACGTGTTTTGAGTTGTCTAGAGCTATATAAACTTGATTGGTGAAGTAAAGGCTGGCTCAGACTTTCTTTTGCTTGAAAAGCATGAGATTATGGAAACATGCGTGGCGTGCCCTCCAAAGAACTCAGCATTGCGATTGCCAGTGAAAGTATCACCCTGCAAGTAGTTCAACAGTGCAGTATACTCACACAGCAGCATATAGCCCTCCACAGCAGGAGTGGATGAATCCTCTGACCATGGTGTGAAGGATGAACGTCAGAATCTAACAGTGAGGTAAAAGTTAAGAAATTAATCAAGGGTCTTGTACCGATTGGTGGACATTCCTGTACATGGACAGTAAGTGCAAAATGTTCCTAATCACTGTTCCTTTCTCCAAACTTTTTGCTTAACATGTTTTTAAAGAATTTAAAGGTGTCCTGCCCACCAGCCATAGCGACTGGGGTTCAATTCCTCTGGTTTGGCTGGACACAAATTATCATTATATATATTCTTTTTTATAAGGGCCAAAGATTTTTGTATACGCTTTTGTGGGTTGTGATAGTGACGTCATTTACGGGACACCCTTTGGTCTCAATTTCAATGCATTCTCACACCCAGGTAGCACTGCAGTGACAAGTAGGGCAACATCTCCCAGAAAGTCTGACAGTTGATGCAACAGGAAGACCTGATGCATCATGTTGACGAGGATGACATGATTTAGAGTGTACTCTATAATTGCAATTTAAACTGCTTAGTCAGCAGAAGCGGACATCAGATGGCTTGACACAGACACTTTGTACAACCTGGATGTTTTGAACACAAACGGCGGCGTGGGATACTTTCAATTTTCCCTCCCTATGTCAATCGTATTTCCGCTTCTGAACTCGTTGTGTGTCGCATTCTGTGCACAAGTACTTTGTGTATGTGTGTACCTGTAGTTTCAGGTTGTCTATGAGACAGCAGACTCCAAAGACCAGCAGCAGCATGTTGGTCAGGATGAAGGCCCTTAATGCATTGGTCACCTTCTGGATCTTACAGTCTCTCATGGGTTTGGTGGGCTCTCTGAGGGCAGGTAGACAGAAATGTAATGTTATCCCTCTCTAAATAAGTGATTCTCAACATTTTTAGGGGGGCTAGCCCCTCCTATATTCAGTTAGAGTAGATTTTACACAAACATTAAAATTCCATTGACAATGAATGGAGAATTTACGTCATATGTGGACGAGCAAGTCAGCTATTTTTGTCCAACACAAAGATTACATTTCCTTTGACAATGAATGGAGACTTTTCGTCATATGTAGACAAGCAAATCGGCTATTTTTGTCCTACACAAAGATTCAATTCCCATTGACAATTAATGGATGATGTACGTCCGATGATAAGAGCACCCCTCACTTCAAGTTCACACGCGTGTGATTTGTAACTTCTAAACACCAACAGTTAGGCCCCAGACCCCCATTGCATACTACTTTTTAATCTATGGTAACATTCATCTACACAGTATGGGTTTGGTGGAGGGGAGCGTTCCATAATTTCAACCGGCTGTTTGCCTATTTTCACCTATTATGACAGGCCCAGAACAGGGACGTTAGGGGGCGCATGTGTGGTGGTTAATATACTGTATCCTTCTCCTCTTACATGGTGTCTATGTCTGTGGTGTGAGTCTTCTCCTCCTTGCACTCCTTCATCCTCCAGTCCATGATGTAACCAATCAGAGGACAGGTCAGCAGGCACAGCAGCTGCAGTGTGCCAAAGACGGACGCGTAGTAACTCACTGAGGGAGACAATGGAAAATGACATCATGTAACGACGAACTATAACAGCTAAAGAAATGACGGTAAGACACGGCATACTTGAGTCTAAAAAATACGGCCTCTGTTATAATTCAGGCCAGTTGACTGATGGTACCCTGGTTCTGTGATGACATTACACAGACCTATGATTTCACTCAGATTCGCCTGGTTTCCAGGCTATACGCCCCAAACTCTTCTCCCTTCTGGCCCCAAAACTATGGAATGCACTTCCAATGCAACGGCTCGACTTATGAAGCTTAGATAGCTTTTTATGTAAATTCAGATAGCAGTTTATGTAGACCTATAGCATTTCATGTAAACAAATCACTGTATAGTATATATATGGATATGCATAGTAGCCTGTATAGTTTGTTACACTGTCACGTTCTTAGCTTATGTATGTTTCACTTTTTTATGCTTATGTAAATCGCTCTGGATTAAGAGCATCTGCTAAATGCCTAAATTGTAAATTGTATGTGCACAGCCACACAAAAAAGAATACACAGATAATCAACCTCATGCATAAACCACATACTCACCCTCATTCGCTGCCTCAGATGCCAGCTCCGTGCTCGCTGAAGAAAAAAAAAGATTTAAAAGTTGTTAATCAACATAACACGTAACATAATTATAAAGATGTACACACAGATTAATGTAGGCTGACTCACGGTGTGGCTTGCCATCGGTAACCATGAACTCCAACATCTTGTTCATAGCTCCCATAAAGAAGATGATCCTCAGCTGGGACATTCCCATGGTAACCAGACTCCACAGGAAGATAGGAGAATACATAGATCTACTGAACGAGACGGCATCTGAGCGAGAAAAAGACACGTTTAGTGGCACTTCTATTATGTCCCTGTGCATGTAGGGAGATGAAAGGTGAAATTTAATTATCTTTGTCATTCCACAAGAGTATTCTTAACCCATTCTTTTCACAGGACGTCCCCAGACGTCTTATCAATTACAACCGACCGGTTGCGAAGATGTGTGTGAACGTCTTAGCGCCATATCATTGATATCAAACGATCATCATAAATATGGACTATTTTTGGGTCCGGAGTATTTTGGCCTATACTGCTTCCCGTAGCCTCTGTGATGTTGCGCGCGCAACACCACCCTTTCTCTGGCAATAGCCACTCGGAATGGAATATGAACGCCTGTATCAATACGTGAGATGTCAACAAAGTTAATAACAAAACATTTTTCGCTCTGTTTTTTTTCCTGCGCCGGAGCTGCGCTGGCAAGCGCTACCAATCTTTTTTTTTTTGCGTATCAAATGTGTTAAACACGTAAGCCCTAGTTTAAACCTACTTGTAGATAGGCTATAAGCTATATAAAAATATAACTATTATAAAAAAAAAGAAAAGTTCAGAAAGTTTATGAAAATGATAAGAAAAAAATATTTGCCTATAATGACATGCTGAAAATAGCGACGGCAGGTTGAAGGGGTTTCATATTTCTAGCATTCAAAGGGAATGTAACGCTATATACCAGTGGTCATTTTGCAGAACACATACAGTGTTAAGTCTGCAGTGATAATTAACATTAGAAACCACTAGTTCTCTGAAACGATGAAGGGGTTGCATAATACTAATGTGACCATGGCTTATTAATATCTCAAGCTGTTTACAAACAGCCTTTTCGCTTTAACACACTAATAACCCATGATTATATCCAACCGTTTTATGGTCTTCGAGAAATAGTGGCTTGTGTTTCAACATTCTCATGGCTAATATGAATTTGTATTGGAGGCTATGAGTGTACGGCACGTCTGCACCTATGGATCCTAACATGGTACATGTTGAGTATACTGAAACAGAGCCTTCTATTGGAGAGTTGCATCAATGAGGGATCAGAAACAGCTCCGGTCATATGGTTCATGTAACTCAAAATAGTGACAAACGCTCATAGGCCCCAGTGCATTCCGTAAACCTCCGGTTCAGGGCTTTGGCACTATTCGCCAATAGAAGTCAATGTAGAGACCTGGCTCGATGAAGTGAAATGGGAGTAACGCAACTCGCCATATATGGCTCTGTACTGATTGCACCCAGTTTCAGAATTTATGTTGACTCACGTGTAATCTCAGTAGGTAGTTTCTCCATGGAGTGTTGTACATCTCCATTCTCAGTGGGTAGTTTCTCCAAGGAGTGTTGGACATCTCCATTCTTCTGGTTCAGTCTTTCTCCCACCACCTTCTGATCTCCTGAAGACAGCTCTTGAAGCACCATGATCTTACTGTTTCACAGACACACACAGCGATGTTGATAAGTAAGACGACTGAAGATTATATGGAACAACAGAAACAGGCACTGCAATTTGGTTTCTGGCCGTCCTTGATTACAAAGTGTATTGAACTTGAAGGTGACATGTTTGGACTTGGTCTGACCACTGACCTGTAATCAACCTCATCAGGTGTAGGGAAGCCCTCGGTTGGCCAGTTAAGGAAACAGTTGCCGAAGACGAAAGCTGCAAGACCCGCCCACACCCACATGATGACGTTGAAGGACACATCTGCATCGTAGACCAGCTGGAAAGACGAGAGAGATATTTAGTAAATAGGCAAATAGTCCAACCGGAGAAACTCCCCCCTGTCAGGTGAAAAGAAGCAGCTTGGACCCCTCATGCATTGCAAAATTACATTAGCTAATAGTTGACACTGGGGTGAAAAAATGGGTTACAAAATCGTGGGAAAAAATAAAATAAAATAAAAAATAGTGTTGACTAATCATTATTTTGAAGAGCAACTTGGTTGTAACCAAGCTGCCATGACAGTTGTTGAATGTGAAAGTTGACTAGTCTCATGCTGTAAGTAACATTGTGGTAGAGAAGAGCGGTCTGCCCGCCGTGTACAGACTGCGCACCAAGCAACATCACCAGATGCTCCTCTGAGAATTATCTCAAAAAAGTTATGTGTACTCTTCATTAATATATACCCTGCCTTTAGTTTACATATGGATATATGGGCTCTGCACAAAATGTGCCCTTACCTTGACTGCAGGGAATGTCACAGCAGAAGAGCCATATGAACCAATCATCAGGGACATGATGGTTGAACTCAGGCTGCCAAACATGTTGGGGAGCTGGAAGGAGGGAGAAACGTGGAATTAATTACGAGAAGGGACAAAAAAACTCTTTTTGAATACAGCATTGAAGTTGTGACACAATGATTGGTTCATGTTTAGCATAACGTCTGCATCATGAGATTCAATCAATGTGAGGGAAGTGGAGGGACAACATAGAGGGAAGTGGGGGTGTAATACATTGATTTGTCCAGCAGAGGGGGGAAGCTCCTGTGTGTAAAGGTGGAGGAATGTGAAATGCACGTGCAAGACACACACACACACACACACACACACACACACACACACACACACACACACACACACACACACACACACACACACCCACCAAGGAGTGACTAAGCTATGCTAATGACACAGATGTCTGGGTCTTTTTCAAACTAATTATTTAGGTTAGGATTAATGTTGAGGAAGCTGAGCCTAGTCAGCAGTAAGTCTGCAAGCTTGCTACTTTCTAGGCATAGATGATGACAATGTGTGTAGACAGAGCAATGGGAACCAGGCACTGACTCTGAGCACATCATATATTGGGTCGGCCTATTTACAGTATTAAGGCGCTTACCTAAACTAAACAATGACCTATTGTACTTTGATTAGAGATTTAAATGTGGGTCAATCATGATTATAAAATCACATGGCAGGGATTTGAAGTGTGCAGCATGACAAGCCAACCATTCTCCCAGCGCCAATGCACCCGTTCCTAAACTTTGCTCCGTCGACTTGTGTCTTTCAATTGAATCTGTCCGTGGTTCCGGGGTGCTTGAGTACAAAGAATGAAGAGTGTAACTGTGTGTGTGTGTGTGTGTGTGTGTGTGTGTGTGTGTGTGTGTGTGTGTGTGTGTGTGTGTGTGTGTGTGTGTGTGTGTGTGTG
>OOFJ01107432.1:0-13734 GCA_900323375.1 Benthosema glaciale
ACAGGAGTGAGACTTTTCTCTGCCTCTGATAAATTGGCCTTCCGACAGGGAGACGGGGAGATGTATGGCCAGCACTTAGATGTGAAATGGAGAGGATGGAAGGGGGGGGGGGGGCTTCAAGTGGACTTAAAATCAGTGGGGCTCAGAGCAGTGAGTTGTGCATGGACAGAGTAATGGAGCATTCGGAAGAAGAGTTTTTAACAACAGTGGGGCTCAGAGCTGTCAGTTGTGCGTGAGAACTTCATGGAGCAGTTGGAAGAAGAGTTTTCATCATGAACGTCCTTGTGAAGAGCAGCAAACTAGAAGCTAAGAAGAAAATGCCACAGATGTAAATGAAAACAGCTTCTGAGAAGATTGTCACGCTGAAGTTTGAAGACCGGAGATAAAAGGAAATAAGAGGTGGATATATACATACATACATATATATAATATACATATATACAGTATATAATTCACTTTCTTACTTTGTTTTTCAGTTTGTTCTAATATAAACCGTTGCTTATCTAGAACCTAGAATTCGGACTCCCTTTGATATAGCTTCGTGTGCATGATGAGCCGTTGTGCATGCAGATGCGTGAGTATTCTGGGAGTAGAAGAGAAACGGCAGTTTTCAGTTCAATGCGAATATATTTATTTCATGGGAAGGGATCAACAAATGAATGTAGGTGATGGCAATGTTTTTTGCTGTTCGCTTTTCAGTAAGAAGTTGTAGCCCCCACTTCCTCCCTCTCTCTTCCATATCGTGATCATTAATTTTGGTAAAACGGCAGCGTGTTAAAATACACTTTGAGGACGTGAGCAGTATATCAGTGTATAGAGTTTTATGTTCTTTCCACGTTTTATGTTCTTTGACTTTGATTGTTATTTGTGAAACTATGCTTCCTTCGCCCACTGCGTTAGTCCTTCGCCCAACGTGTTTCCACGTCTCGTTTAGTTGTCTGTAGAAATGCTAGCACAAGTCTAGTTAAAGGGAGGCAAATAAGTCCTTTGGAGAGGGATTTTTCTTCTGACTTTTTAAATCGACTCAGAAGAAAGGAGGTCCATTTTCTGCACTGGATGAAGACTCTCGCCTTCACCTTCATTTTACTTGTTTTGTCTAATAAAAACCTAATTTTGAAACTGTGTGTCTTGCTTTGCTCTACTCTGTGATGGAATCACACTCCTGCCTGGAACCACCATCCATCACCACACAAAACTTTCAATATGCATGCATGTCCTAAAATTATGTCCTGTACGTACTTAGCCAAGAGAAAGGTTATAACAAAAGCATTTAAACTAGGCTAATTGGTCCATTTAAAATGACTATTTTAAGAATTGCTAATCTTTAAAAGGATTTAATCTAGTTTATGCGCATTAGAAGCTGGTGGGAAATGTTATCTTGCAGAGCAAATGTTGAATCAGATTTGTATATTCCCTGTAGGGTTCATAACTGTTGAGTGCTACCAAAATAGGTTATAATTCACAAAAGACTAAAGTAATGTTTAACATAAATGAGAATAGCTATACGTCACTTTGTATTCTAACCTTTAATGCACTTTTTCAAAGTAAATAACTTGGTGATCTCTGAGACAGCATGGCTAGCATTTCATACCAATGTACTTGACAAAGCTTTATTGATATTTAGCTGCACTTGGCTTCTTAAATGTTGATCCTCCTCACAGGCTTTCTCAGAAATCAGCGACCCTTTGTCAAATCAGAGCCAAATAAAGACCAGCTGATGGTGGATGCCCATTATATTGTAATCGCATTCTCCAGAGTCGAATAACAACCTGTAATTTAGTTTGACAGGCAGTCTCAGTAGATCTCTCCCCTCAGTAGTTCTGACTTTGACAGGAAGTAAAGATGAGTTAAAGCAAGGTTATATGATAGCCTGGTGAAATCTTAAGGCACTAGCCTGCCTCAACTTGAAATATTATCTCAATTGATTTTTTTTTCATTGATTAAATACTAATAGGAATTTATCTAACCCATACCTCGTTTATAAGATTTTAAATTTATTTTTAAGCTACTTGATGGAAAATTACATCAACATTCTGTCAAATCAAAAAATGTATACATTTTAAGGGGATAGGATATTATTAGTGTTATTCAGTAGAGCATTGTGGCTTTCAGGTTTTAGAAAAGCACAGTAAAAAAATATATTAAGCGCAGTATAGGCTTAATAACCTATAAGCTTTACTGTATGTAATGTCCCTTGACAAATTACTGTTTACTGTAGGCAGAGTAAAAATTGTAACAACTTGTCAAAACTAGGATAATTTGAAACTGAATTAATGCTATGATGAGACATAAGATTTATGTATGTTGAATATATGTTGAATAACTCTAAACAGCCTCCATAGCAATTATGTTAAAAATATATATATGTTGAATAACACTAAACATCATTCATAGCTTAGTAGTGCATTTACACTTTAGAGAGCTGTTGGGTAAAAATGTTCTGTAGCAGATGTAGGAAGAAATGATACTTAAACACGCAGATTTTAAACTGACCAAACTAAGGTATTAGGCTTCAAAAATAAGGAAAAATGAATACTTCAAAGGCTAAGTCTAACTTAATGAAATCTATTTGCTATTGTCCCTAATCAATAATTTGACATATTTACTCATCTTTACCAACTTGACTAAAACAAAAAGTGACCTGTACGATGAAAGCTATTACCGATATTCCTTGTTAGATTACAATCCTCGAGTAGCTTGTCTGTCAAATCGTAGTTTAGTTTAGTGTAACCAGGGGGATAATATTCTTGACAGTGGACGTGCAAGTGAATACTATACAAATTCAGGTCCGTTCATTTCAGCCAGTCGACACCAGATGTCAGTAAAGCGTCTACATCAGTGTGTTCTTGACTTGCACTATACGCTCGTCGGTCAGACTCAAACACAAGCTATGAAGCTAAACATCCCGTTGGATCATGATAGAGGAGATTTGATTTGGTAATGGCCTACTAACTACGCGTCCATAGTTTTCACAGGGTAGGCTAAAATTACCGCACCCCCAGGCCTTCACTCGCGTTTGCCCATCTGTAGAAAGCAGAGATTAAGCATTATATTATAGCGGCTAGCCTTATAAACGTAGACCTACAGGTCGTCGGCTTACATTGTCCCATTGAAGTGTGTGTATGCGTGCCCGCCCGCGCGCGTGCGTGTGTATGTGTAGTCTAGGCCTACCGGTATATGTATGGATAGATACGAAATATATCACTATCATTGTACACATGTAGGCCTACATAGGAAGCTGTGGGTTTATACACACGCACACCGTCTCTTTTATAGGAAATAGGGAATTTGTCAATGTTGATAGGAAGTTCAAGTTTTGGAAAAAACTGATGTCTTTATCACTTAATGTACCTCGCCCTCCCATATTTCATCATCATCATCATCTCTCTTCCCCCTTTCCTCTTCCTACTCCCCACCCCCACCACCTGTCTCCTGTAGGACTCCAGAGCTACACCTTGATGTCTCTCTAATGTGGTGCCAGCAGCATCTGAGACGAGATGTAAGAAGGAATAAGGTCTCCTGGAGATGGAGCTTGTGAACAGAGGAGGAGTATTGTGTCCTCCCCATGGTAACGACCCCGCAAGCTCTCGCAGCTCTGCTTTTCACTCTGCCATTTAAGAAATAGACATTCTCTGCAAGAAAATGGCAGCATGTGATTTTAATGTTGAGATTGATTTGTGTGCGTGTGGGTGTGGGTGTGTGCGTGTGCACGTAGGACTGAACAGAAGACCTTGACAAGAGCCACAGGAGAGTGGATGAGTGAGACTGGCCTATGAGTGAGTGACAGTGTAAGTACAGCCCAAGATGATAGAACATTGATCTATGCCTCTCTCTCTCTCCTTTCTGTCTCTCTTTCACAACAAAGGTGCTAAATGTATTAAATGGCACAATGTGTGCTTCAGAAAACATTGTTGTTTTTTGTTCATAGGATGTGTTCACTTAACATGTGCAATAAAGTAATACCTTATAAAAAAATACTGTTTTTGTTCTCTTATGTCTTTTAATTCCTCGGCAGTCTGGCCTCTTTGTGATTATTGGTTGTGCGTGTATTCTCATGCATTGTTTTGATCCAGTGGACCAGTGGAAAGTAATATGATTTAGCTGTCGCACCAAGTCTAATTATTCCCTGTGTTTATCATTCCTCCTTGGTAGATTCAGGAGTTTCTCAGTGAGATACTGATTCTGTGAGTCGTGAGATATACCCATCCTGCAGGGGGAATTCAGTCATTGCAGCAAAGCTACATAAATGTGGATGTCCATAATTATCAGTATCAATCATATCCAGTATCATCAATACATTCATCGAACAGTATAGTATATTAATCTACAGTGCTACTGCATGAGAGTGTCTAGTAGTAGTAGCCATACTACAAGTAACAGGCCTGTTGTATAATAGCAGTGCCAGGATCATTCCATATTCTCTATGGAATCCTTTGTGACATGTCACTTTAATGTAGGCACAGTACTTCAGTACACTATATACTTTGTAAGATTACCCAGGCTGGAATCACTCTTAAGTCCCTGCAGGGACCACTCATTGGAGTAGATTGGGGTTGAAGTGTCGAAGGGCGGATAGGATTTAGGGACAAATGGCAGATGGTAAGGTCTCACCATTTGAGGCAAAGCCGAGAAGTCATCTGGGTACATGCATGAACACACATGCGCGCACGCACACACACACCAGGGATTGAGGTCTAAAACTAGGCTATATTATATAAATGCAGGCCCTTTACAGGAGGAGTGTGTATTTGTAATAAGTGATGAAATGAGTGTGTAATATTATATTCATTGTGTGAGTGTGTGCGTGTGTGTGGGGGCGGGGGGGAACTGTAACAGACACACCGACCCAGCAGCGAATCGTGACTGAATCATCCCCCCCCCCCTAGTTTTAAGTCTGCGCATGTCGGGTGTGTGCCGTCATGTGGGCTCATTGTTTACATGCCCGAGTCCAGCTTGGATTTCATCTCGTTGTGGGCGTGTGCCCCGTATATACGTATATACGTACGATTACGCATTTGTGAACAAACTGGGTTAAAATGTGTAGCCCCCTGAAGTAACGCGTGATTTTTCATGAGGCTGGGAACGTGGCAGTCACGACTCACGACGTCTACCCATTTCAGCACCGCGGCCAGCTCCTCCTGCGAGAACAAAAGATGGATTTGCATCCCTTCATGTCAGGGACCATCTGCCTTGTGCACGACCAACGTGGAAAGCATAAAAGCAGGACCATACGCGAAAGCTAACATCTGTTGCCATGCTACACATTTATAGGCCATTCTATGTTGCACTAGTAGGCTATATATAATTTCATAATAGTATTCTGTTATAATTTATCCTCTACCCCCCCACCACCACCTAACTCCTTTTTTTCCTTTTCCATGGCCAAATTGAGCAATGTTACGATTTAATTCCCTAACGGCAGTAAAATAACTTACAATTAAAAGATGATGCATGTATCCCTGAATTTGAGCTCCGTCCTCAATCATATTATGTTAATTTAAGATTGACTTGCGTGTTTATGGTAGCCTACAGGGCTATTACTACTCAGTATCACAAATACATATATACATATATCTCTATTTTTTACAAAGGTTATTATTATTATTTTTTTAGCCAGGTTTGAGGTCTTTTAGCGACGGTCCCCGCCGTTAGACATCACGGCTTGTACAACCCAAGGGAGGGATGGAACTGAGATCGACAGGGGAGGGAGACACCGGCTTACGACGTCAAAGGAGGAGTAGCTACCCACACACGCACGCACACACACATACACACACACACGCTCTCACACACACACACACACACACACACACACACACACACACGCACACACACGCTCACACACACACTCACGCTCACACACGCAGACAGAGAGAGGGAGGGAGGGAGACGAGAAGCAAAACCGGGAGCAAGCGACAGCCCCGTTATATATGTAATCTATTGTGAGGAATTCAAATTATAACACTTCACTCCCTTTTTAAATCTGGCGAAAATTGCTTTTCTATTTCGAGATTTATTTATTTCAGTCGGGCTGGTGTCTGTGAACAGTCTTATAGCGGAGGACAAGGCTCTGTCAACAAAGACCAGAAAAAAACAAGAGGAAAATCAAGACAAACACGCTCATGCCGGATAAAGGACCGTCGCTGGATTTGTTAGTTGCGTTGCTATAGGAGGTAGGTGGTCGTGTAACTTGTTATACTGATATTATTCACGGACACATCTATGGAATATTTGTGTTAATAGTCGCAAAATAAAGCGAGGAAATACGCGAGAGCCAGGAAATTACAATATTTACAGATTAGCCTACATTATTTCGTCATGCAGAAAACAGGTTTATTTATTTGTATTAATTATTATTTTGTCAAATGTGAAAATAATAATCGGGCCATTGTTTTTGTCAACCTATCTTGACAAAGAGACCGCAGGGGTCGGTGTGTTGACACGCTGTCACATCTCTATGTATTTCACTATGATCAGCCCCAAACGCACGAAGGGCGCCACAACAAAGGATTCTGTTTGACTTAGCCAATGTTTATTTATTGCGTTGAACAGTAACCTATATTTTTTTTTTTACCAAGATGCTGCCCGAATTGAGAGAAAACCTTATATGTCATCCCTATACTCTATGAAATATGAATATTGATTGCAAACAGTGACATGCCAAGATCATTACACATGCGAGATCACGATTTTATAGCCATATAGTCTACTACTAAATCATCCAATATGTTTTTTTTTTTTGTACGTTTTCAGATTTATTATGGGAGTCTGGCCTATACAATTTGTTTACATGTTTAGAAGCTGATAAATTAATTATTTAAATTTTGTTTTCATTTTTATAATGTTCTCTTCCATTTGGATCATCTATGATCAACTGTAAAAAACAAACAAAACTGTAAAGCATGCTGAACTAGGCCTACATTCTATTAGGTTTGATATTGCACAGTAAAATCCTCGAATGTAATTCAGAGAGTGTATACAAATTGAACCAAATGGACCCTTTAACTGGCTCCCATTTCGATGCCATGCAAGTTCTGGATTAGAACGTATACTATGTTCTGTTCTCATGAACATGGAATGACATCTGTCTCACTGGCCCTGTCATCCACAGTGTGAAAGCGTCTGTTCTGCCGCCCTCTCGCTGCCTGAGGATTTGGATCCTGTCCGATCCACCTGACTGCTTCCACTGTCACTCCCCCCCCACCTTCCTTCACCTGCAAGACTCTCAATGAAGGAGGCAGACGCAATCAAGCTCTTCATCGGGCAGATCCCCCGAAACCTGGAGGAGAAGGACCTCAAGCCCATATTTGAACAGTTTGGGAAGATCTACGAGTTGACCGTCATAAAGGACAAATACACAGGGATGCACAAAGGTACGAGAGAGAGAGAGAGAGAGAGAGAGAGAGAGTCGGGGTCTTCAGTTCAGATGGCATCTCTAGACTTTTAGTTTCAGGGCTGTGAACGCGTATAGCTTATCTGTAGATTTAACCCACTCGGAATTCTTTCAGTCTATAACGTTTTAGTTTGTAGCCTATGGTGCACAAAATATGAGTGTGACCTTAAACCCCCTAGTTTGACATAATTTATCCCCATGTTGAATAAGGCCCTACCTACACACAGTGAAATCCTTTCTCTCTGTGTGTGTGTGTGTGTGTGGGTGGGGGGGATGCGTGTGTGTGCGTGCGTGCACGCGCGCAGGCTAAGTAAAAATGGACCATTTTACCCTCAGCGTTTTAAATGAATATTGAGGATTTTGTTGCAGGATCAGTGCACTGACCCAGGTTAGATTATGGCACAGAGAATGTCATTACAGCTGCGCATCTGATAGCAGGAGGGGGGAAAAAGAACTCTCATCCCAGAGTCAACATACACTATCAATCATTTGTGTGGCACACGGAGCAAGTGGAATCACTCCATTAACACTTATAACACCTATTCTACATACATTTCCATATTCATGTTTCTCTGAGCCCTAAAGGTTAATGAAGGCCTTTGCTGTTATGTGAGACTGCTTGCTATTAGTGTTATCATTTGCTGAGATCATTTCCATATGGTATAATCCACTCAGAATCAGACATTTTTAATTCATTGGCAAGTCATTTTAAGTACAATGATTGAATGTGCAGGTGATTCCTTTTGGCGACTCTCCATACTGTTATTCCACCAGAAACCTATTTAAAGGACAGCTTTGGGTTTTTTTCAACCAAGGTTCATGTTTTAGGTTGTTATTAGAGAAAGTAAAAGGTGAGTGTTAATCTTTTTTCATTTGCTGCGTTCCTTCGTTTTAGCGATCAAAAAATACATGTTTGATTGCCCCCGCAAGCTAAAATCGCTAAAACGAAGGAAAGCAGCAAATGAAAAAAACTAACACTCACCTTTTACTTTCTCTAATAACCTAAAACATGAACCTTGCTTGAAAATCTAAGTCCTTTAGGAATGTGCTATTTATTAGTAATTAATTTGACCAATAAAATGAAGGGGAGTATTTTGCTGTGTGATTTACACATCATTGCATCATCATTGAGATTTTCCAAAAATAATGACGTAGTGTGCCAATCCGAATGAGACAAGACAAGAACTCCTCTAGCGTACTGTATAAACTGACAAATAAAAGCCAGGAAGTGCTTTCGGTCTTCCTGGACACTTCGGGCCACTGGCCTTTACCATGAAGCCGCAGTAAGCGTCCCTCACATAATCTGTTTACACATGGCATATGCAGCTGACATTTCAAACATGACATGTTCAGTAAAAATAAGCTGACCTCCATTTAGCGCACATACACTGAGCTGCTAGCCTCCTCTCCCCCCCCTGTCTGCAGGATGTGCCTTCCTGACATACTGCGCACGAGAGTCTGCCCTAAAGGCCCAGAATGCATTGCACGAGCAGAAGACGCTACCAGGGGTGAGTTTCGTCATTGTCGTCTTCCTGACTTAACCCGGCGATTCTCAAGAGCGTGTGTGTGTGTGAGTGTGAGTGTGACTGTGCATGCGTGCATGGAAAACAATGCTAAAAAAAGAGAATGCGATTAGTGACATTATTACGCCTCCCTGCACACTGCACACATATCAAGACACGGAGTGACACAGGAGGACAGTACACACACGCATACACAGCACAGTCCTGAACATGCACTGACACAGGCCACACATACTGTATGAAGACCAATCATTACATGACATGAGACACACACACACACACATGAAGACATGCAGCAACACAGAACACACACATGCACGCATGAAGTCGTACAACGTACATATAGTCGTACACATAAATATGGAGACAAGCAGTGACACAGGACATTCGCAAACACACTTATGTAGATCAGATCTACATATGTGTGTTTGCGAGTGACACACGTGTGCGCGCACACACACTCACACACACAAATATGAAGACGTGCAGTACAGGGAACGTAAGTGACTTTGACATGCGGGCCTGACTTCCCCTTTAGCTGATGGGGCTTCATTAAAGGGCAGAGGCTGCTCTCCTATGTGGTTCATATGTGATGCATTCAGACACATCCTTCCAGTGAGGTCTGAGTCATCCTGGAATCTGTCTCTGTTCGGAGGAAACCGCTTTGAGCCATACTGACAGTTCTCCTTCTGTCTTCTGTTCCTCTCTCTCTCTCTCTCTCTCTCTCTCTCTCTCTCTCTCTTATCTCTTTCCCTCTCTCTCTTTTCTACATTGTTTTTCGTACTCTCTCTGCCTATCTGCGTCTCTCTCGCACGCGCGCGCGTGCCCCTCCCACTCTGTCTTAGTCTAATCAAAGTTAAACCTAGCATGATTAGCATAGCCAGGCAGCAGGTGCGCCGCCAATTGACATTTGCAGAGCTAAATGTGACATGACAGCTGTGGTCTCTATAGAAACACACTGTATGAGAGACGACGAGGCGACCGAAGGCGCTCCCCATGACTCCTCTATCTATGAGACATTTCCTCTCCTCCTCCGTATCCTCTTATTCTCTTCCTCTTTTTTTATTTATTTTTATTAACAAGGGCCTTTAACCACCGATGACCACGTCACCGCCGTTATCCGAGATGGCGAGTGACTAATATGTGCTCATTGTAGACTATAGACAGGCTGTTTGGGAGGAAGAGACAGAGAGGGGGGTGGGGGGTGGTTTAGGGTACCAGCTATATAAATCCCATTATTAGCATGACAGTAGTGTAACCTCCCTGACCTCTCTGAGGAGCTCAACATCCAGGTTCCCTGTGGCTAAACCCCCCCCTTGTGCGTCTCCCGCGGCCAGCTCCCCAGCGGCCCTCTGGCCCTCTCCTTCTCGCTCCCTCTTACCTCCGTAAGCCTCCATAAGAGCATCGGGAAACAAGCCGAGCCCCCTCACCTCCACCCCCCACTCCCAATCTCAATTGTGAGCCTCCTCTCCTTCATCGCACCCCCTCCCCCTTAAAAAAAAAGATGAAAACCATCTTATTAGCTACACGCGCACACAACGTGAATGCACACATACTACACCCAGGGTATAGAGGAAAGCACCACCCGGCCCTTGCTACCAGCTGTGGTGTAATTGTCGTCTAATTGCACCTGCCCTGCCAAAGAATAATTAACTTTGGCATCTCATGGCCAGAGCTGTACAAAAGAAATAGCATGAAAAGCAATTAAAGTATAGAGCAGAGAGCTCGCTGAATATAGATACATGAAGGCAGAGCTTTCGTGATTTCCTATTATATAGGTGTTTCTCTTCTCTGTAGAGGAAATGTCGTCTAAAGGCTCTTTTACATTTCTTTCATTGTTATCTGCTAGTAATAAATGGGAGTCTAAAGAAGTGCTTGTGGACGGAGCGCAAAGAAAATGAAGGGAAGGAAAGAAAGGATAGGAAGGAGGCAGGGAGAGAGAGAGAGAGAGAGAGAGAGAGAGAGAGGGAGGGGTAAACAGATGGTGGGATTGGAGTGCACCTGGTCTTGTGTTTAATTTCAGGTGAGAGTGAGTCTTTCTCTCTCTCTCACTCACGAACGAACGCACGCACGCATGCACGCACGCACGCACGCACGCACAAAACAAACACACTTATAGACTGACATAAAGATATTCAGGTAAATGTCAAGAGAAAAGACACAGAAATTCTTAATGAAAGAGGGGAGGGGTAAGGTCAAAGAAAAAGAAAGAAAAGTGAGATTGACCGCATAATGAAACCCTAAGATGTTGTTCCCATAGTAGTCAGTGCACTCTTCATGTCTGTCTTTGGACACACTGTCTTGTCTCCTCTGTACTTTATCGCCGCATCTCTGTACGTGCTATCTTCCTCTGGCCCACAGAGGCCTGTTGTCGGAGCGATGTGTCTGGCTGGTCAGCTGAGGCACACAAACTCACCGCCCCCTGGAACCTAGTTTACAAACCACAAACAGTGCCATTTCTAAAGACTGACTTTTTATAATAATAATACGTAAAAACCCGCTATTTGTTTTATATGTGTAATTCGCTGTCGTTTGATTATTATGGTAAAAATCCAGATTCGTTGCGGACATTGTGACCACATTGTGACACATAATGTGTCAGCCTTGTCACAATGTCCGTGATGACGTAACAAGGAACCTTTTTTACTGAAGGAAATGTCATGGTCACACTGCGCCATGACACTTTCATGGGAGCTAAAATCTTGCACCGGAAGTTACATGAATAAGCACAGTGAATGGAGCCAGCTTCAACAGCTCATAACAAACATTATTTATGAACCATTGAGACCTGTGTCATGTAAATGGTTCAGGAATATAAATGAATGCATATCACAGTTTTTTTTCTTCTTCTAATCACTTGCTCTTCGATTTGCACAGAGTGCACGGTACATTATTTTATCAGAGGATCTAAACAGCAGCAGGTATAGTTTCTGTCTCGGAGGTCTTGAGATATTTGGCTGCCAGACAGGAAACGACGGACAGTCTCGCGATAGTTGGCACGTTCAGAAACGAACTTTTGCTCTTTAGATACCTCTATAAAATGGCACAGTGTACACATCAAAAAGCAACACAGCAGAAAATAATGTGTTTATTTTCCAGAAGCGATTACGATTACAAAAGGTCTCAGTTATTCAGAAATGTTTTTTGTTCATAAGCTGGTCACTGCAGGGCTCTCATTGACTCCACCAAACGTCCGGGTGTAGTTTAGCTCCCATGGTGCGACGAATATGCTGCCTGGAATTGCATGATAGCGACATTTTTTATCGTATACCTTGTGACGTAACAGGAAATCAACCATGCGCTGGCTTGCAAGGGGTTCTGGGAAACTGCCTCCAATGCAAAGTGAATGAGGGGGTAGGGAATATCTTGGCTCTCTTTGCTCTTTGTCTAAGACCCGGATCAACAAAGTGGCTCTTTTATCGACACAATAACAAATCATCAGGGCTGTTTTCTTTTCAAGCGGACTTTCATGGATCAAAGGCGTAATACTTTGGCTTATGTCCCAAAGATAGCCTAATTAAACAATCCTGGCAGTCACGGTATTTTGGCCTATAATACTGTAAGCGCGGAAATGTTAATCTAAATTAATAATAATAAATTAACTATTGAACACCTTTTACGTGTGTTGGTTAAAAATATATTGAACCATTGAAATGTATATTAAAAAGTGCTTCGGAGAAAGCCTCTTAACTCCATTGGATCCTCAAAGTATCTGCCAAACCAGCTAATTCCACCCATTTAGACATATTTATTTTCATAAATTAGTCCTATGAACACCCTTAACGTCTGTGTGTTGGTTAAAATAATATCGAACCAATGAAAAGTAAAAAGAAAAAGTTAGTGGACACTGGACAGCACGTTAGGTGGACAGCACGTTGTTGACCAGGGGTCCCTCAGGGCTCTTTACTTTTACTGCTTTTTTTTTTTACTTCTACCTCAAATCTCTTTAGTGTAGAAGGACAAATGCATGGCAGATCTGCTAACTCCTATTTCTGTTATCAAATGCCCAGAATAGGGATGCAAGGGTTCATGTGGTTAATTACACCAGGACAGTGTGGACTGGGGAGACAGGAAATTGAGCGAGAGCAGAGAGAGGGTAAAAGTCTCTTGCCGGAACCGAACCGACGATGTTTGTGAGTACTGTGTGGTCAACATGCTGTGCCCGTTTCACCCCGAGCAACAGAGATTTTTCTAAACCTCCAGAACAGTTAAGTGCTGTCATAAATGTTATGTAACCATTTAGCGTATTAAAAAAACTGCTCTCCCATGGACTATATTCTAGGTTCAACTGACAGCTATCAAGTATAGCCCATAGAGCTTAAACTGAAGTGGATGTTGTAAAAGGTTTATTCTTTTAGTTAGGGTATGCAGTGGCCTCCCTCACTCCCTTTGTAAGGCTAAAAATGATTGAGTTGTATTTTTAGTTGCCATTACAGTTCATGAGTGCTCCTGTGGGGAGGCTAGATATCAGCCCTTATTAGCAGACGGCAGTGGATATCACTCAGTCAGTTTTGCCATTTTGACTGACATGCGTGTATTGTCTTTTTGACAGATGTTGTCAGTGCTTAGGAGTGAAATTGTACATTATAAGTCAGCATGCGGAGTCTGTTCTTGTGTGTAGTAGTGCGTGTGCAATGGGGGAGGGGAGGGCAGGTGTTCAGGCTAATGTGGTTTTCTGAAGTGGGGGGTGGTGTGTGTGTGTGTGTGTGTGTGTGTGTGTGTGTGTGTGTGTGTGTGTGTGTGTGTGTGTGTGTGTGTGTGTGTGTTGACAAAGACTGTGTGTGCGCGTGTGCGAATGCGCACGCATGCTTCTGTGTG
>OOFJ01107459.1:0-10927 GCA_900323375.1 Benthosema glaciale
TGAAGGCAAAGCTCTCTGTCTACCGAGCAATCTTCATTCCTACTCTCAGCTACTGGTCATAAAGTGTGGGTTATGACCGAAATAATAAGGTTGCGAATACAAGCGGCCAAAATTAGTTTTCTCCGATGGGTGGCTGGCGTCTCCCTTAGAGATAGGGTCACACGGGAGAGTAGAGCCGTTGCCTCTTTGCCTGGAAAGGAGCCAGCTTAGGTGGTTCGGGCATCTGGTTAGGATGCCTCTCAAGCGTCTCCCTAGGGAGGTCCTTGATGCACGTCCCACTGGGAGGAGACCCTGGGGCAGACCAAGGACCAGATGGAGGGATACATCGAGTTGCTGGCATTGGACCGTCTCGGAATCCTCCAGGAGGAGGTCACTGATGTTGCTCTGGACAGGGAAGTCTGGGGCTCTCTGATGGAGCTGTTGCCCCCGCTCAAACGTTACTCTTTTACCTGCTAACACTAACTTTACAAAGATGCCCAGAACATCGGGATGAACCTGTGTAGTTTACTAGTTTTAGCCTGGCTAATAAGCCAGACGCGAATCAGCCGTTGACAATAAAGAATTGCCTGCACGACAGTGTGATATTAGTCTGGCTTATTAGCCAGGCTAGTGTCGTTTATGGCTGCTCCAACAGTGGTTTCAAAATTCAACTTTGGAGAGAAACGGAATGTCAAAAAATACACAGCGGTGGCCAGAGCCATAGAGTAATGGTTGAGACGAAGAAGTGAAGGTCCTGAAAGACACAATAACCAATCTTTCTGTTGTATGAACACAAGGCTGCTGTACTTTACACATCATACTTTAAATGCTTAGTATGTTTACTCAAAAAGCACGTTCACTTCTACCCATAGGGGTTGCGACAAATGTCAACAGTTACACATTATGTCATAGAAAAGCTTCGAGCCTTGTGAAGATATACCCTTAGCAGAGTGTCCTTTTCTAGTATGCATTGTGGATAATACAGTCTTTTTAAACAAATGTATGCCCTTTAAGGTATTTGGGTGAAGCAGACAGCTCTTTTTCAAGTAAGTGAATAAGTGTGTCATTTTCAATAAATAATTGATATTTCTACATAAAATAAATAGTATTGTGTCCCAAGCTGAGGCTGGGACACAGGCTGGGTCTTTCCAGCATGCATGCCTTCGGGCGTGTTTAGTATTTCTTATTATTTTATTGACGTGTACTTGTTATTTGCTGTGGGGTTGTGCTTAGGGGAAGGTTTATGTTATATTTATTTGTTGTCATTCATGACTACAGTACAGTATGTGTTTTTTTTTTTTTTTTTTTTTTAAGCGCCTCCCTCCCTTCAGTGCTACACAATGGTTTGGAGTTACCTGCCTGTATTCTGTCATTACTACTTCCAAACTAAAATCTACCAGTATTACAATACCGCAATATGTACAATATGTGCCTCCAGAGGCAGTTTAGAGACCAGGATTACTGCATGTTTTTTGTGAGGATACCTATCCTAGGGGACACAGGGAGAACATGCAAACACACAGAAAGGCCCTTTCGCCAACCCCGCCTCGGGTATGGGCACTGATGACGCGGAAGAAGAAACACAGTAAACTGTTTTCTTACTTGAATTTGCCATGACATCAACTTTAAGAGTTTAGTTAAAAAACATAAACCTTCTGATCCTCAGGTCTCAATAGCTGCAGGTATGTGGCGTTTACTAGATTTAGATTTCACTTCTATTTTTAACGCATCAGTAGGTGTACTGAGTGCCAAATGTGATTAGAACCAAAAAGGGAAAAATAGGTTACAATATTTTCAGGCTTCTGGTTGTAACCATAATAACGCTTACAAGCATGCGCTCCATCATAGAATGCATGGTGCTTATAGGTGTGCTCGAAGGCTGTTGGATGCTTGGACACTGCATGCTGAAAGAATGATCACTGGAAAGTCTTGGCGTGACACCCATTATAAATGTGTTGCAACTTGCAGTTACCAACTCTCTGAAGACATTAATAACTTTCACCCTGAGTGTAATGTTTCTGAATTGCACTTTTCTGCAATTTATTGGCTTATTTGCAGAGAAAGAGGTCCATTTTCAATTTAAACTTCAACATGAAGTATTCAGAGCACAGTTAGTGGTGCATCCTGCATATCACCATGTGTGGGTGCTTCGAGAAGTAGATTGTTTTGTTATTTCCATAGAAAAAAGAAAGGGAAGAAGAAGGGATGGTGGCAAGTGAGAAAAGATATCAAACAAGAAAAAATAAACGTAAATATCCACATATTTACACGTGAGATAAGATATGAAGGTGCGTGAGCATAGCAGAAGATGTATACTGTGCATGATATACTTAAGCAATATTACACGGGAGGGTGTGCTTTACCGGAATTATTGGCACGACAGCGTTGCTGCAGGGAGGAACTGCTGCACCTGCTGAGAGGTGCACTTGACCAACCAGTCAACAAATCCCCTGTCAGCTTCCCTCCCACTAGCCTGAAAGAGCCCTGTGCTATACTAGTGCTGGAAACGGACACCGGCTCCCTGTGTAGAACACGAGAACACTGACTGTCTCCAAATTTGGAGCGACGCCCCTCTGCACTTATTGGTTAGCGCTCCTATGCCAATTTTCTGAGGTGTTCACCCAGGTTTCTTTTTATCTTTATTTTTTTTAAACAAAACGCCTGCGGTCTCCGAGGCTACCCTTCCACAAACACGGTCAATTGTGTTTGTTGGAATGCCCAGCCCAGCCGGACATGGATAAAGAATGCTTGCATACAGTAGTATTATTAACATTTAGGACAACTTATGTTTCTTTAAAAAATAATAAAAACAATAACAACCTAAAACATGAACCTTGGTTGAAAAAACAAAACAAAAAACTAAAAGAAAGTTATCCTTTAACTAGCTGCACTTTAAATGAGCACTGGTAACACTATTATTTACTTTTATGTCTTAACTGCCATTCTTAATCCTTCTTCATTTCTCTTGTGTATTTTTTTTCTTACTTTCTAGCAACTATAGCTGCCTATCAACAATGTGAGTCCTCCATACTCTTTCTTCAGGGAATAGTACTGTCTAGAAGAGAATGTCGACTTCTGTCGAAAGGAGGGAGCTGTGTTGTTTTGTATATTGTTGTTTTGTTTCCTGAAACCAGAATTTCAGACTGTAATTTCTTGTGTTATATGGTGTTCATTACCTGGTACTGGTTCAGCACTACGTGTTATTCATTAGTGGGCTAGGCTGGTTGTGTTCATCTGGCTAAAATCAATACATTTCATAGTGTCTGCAATTGATATGAACATTGCTCTTGCATCTTGAACATTTTTCATTAGGGCCAAACGATTAATCGACTGACAGAAAATTAATCAAGTCCCATTTTTTAAATGAGATTATCTGTTTAGTGATGTATGATGTAAAACAAAATCATGTTCTATTTACAGCTTCCCCAATATGTGAATGCTTGTCTTCGTCCCATGTATCATATCAACCAGTTTCAAGTGTGTTCAGATAACTTGTAACCGTCATATTATTGTCAAAAATGAATAACATTCAGTAAGAATAATAATTAAAATAAATTAGCTGCAGCTCCAATTTTAGGTAGTTTTCTTTTTGGCTTTTACAATATTTGCTCACTTTATTGTTTTGCTGTACTCTACCTGATGATATTGTGTCCTTGTAAGCCATGCCACTGTAACCGCCTTTTGTGTTATCCAGATGGCAAAGTACTTTTATGATGAAGCGGCCCTGGACACATTGTCCCTTTAATGTGAAGCTACTCTGCAAAACGTGCATTGCCTTTTAACATAGCCATTTTGCGTTGGCTAATTATGTAATTTTTTGACTGCAGGTTGACTAATAGCCTGGTTGTTACGGCACCTGCTGGGCAGTGCAGAAGGGGCTGTCCCGGTACCACCTGGCAGAGAGCACTGATGACTGAGCTGGAGGGATGGTTTTTCTTGTGTGTTTTTTCAGCAGCTGAGGCAGAAACCATGATAAAAGACAGACTTGAATGGCAAAGGATGCCTACAGCCTTCTGTCTGACGCAGGACCAAAAAAAAAAGTAAAAAAAAAAGAGAAGAGGTAAGTAAGAGGGCAGTTTGATGGAAAGCAACCACCACTAAGTAAACAGACCTGTCACATGTCAATGTGACATAAACATCTACTGGAATAATAACATGCCCCTCTCCTCCCACGTTTCCCCCCCTTTCAGCCTGTGCACTGCTCAGGAAGATTGGATCTGTCTCGCTTTCTCCCTCTTTGTATGCACTATTGTGTGTAGAGCTAGTCTCGTAGTTGTTCTTCTGTTCTGTTGTGGTGCTGTAAGGCACGGGGCAGTAGGTTTTTGTGTGTTTGGCAGTAGAATGCACATGTCCTACAGTAACATGGCTTCTGCAGGAATTCAAAAAAATGTTTTAGTGTGTACTGTGACAGCCATAGTATTTATTAACGTACCTCGCATTGCATGCAACATTCATCGTATTGCATGCAATGAAGATGTTTATTGATATGTGCGTGTCTTATTAAAGTAATAAAAAAGAAGAAATGTAATGAAATTCAATTAATGATTGGACAATTAAATTAAATTACCCTTATGTCCCATGAAGTAGGAGGCAAGCACAGTCCAACTTGCTGCAAGTAAACAAAATAAATCAGGTATCTAATCCCCTCATGACATCTTACACCTCCCTGTCCCCTCTCCCCTGCCACTGTGCTCTATTGATGCTGAATTTCTTTCCTTCTCCTCTCTCTCCTTGGTGTCTCAGTGGGAGTGTGCAGTAATTACGCAGTCAGACGGTGTTTACAGATGCAAAAGCGCCTTAATTTATTCCAACAGTTTGCAGTAATTCCCCGGTTTAATTTATAGCTCCTCTATGCACTGGGAGAAGGGAGGGAACCCGAGAGTCAAGGCAAGGGGGAAGAGAGAGGGAGCATACGTACATTATAAAATAGAGTACAGAGGTCTACCACTTATACTATAAAGTCTATTAGCACAAAAGAGACAGACATTTGTCTTTTTCCACTATTTGAATAGTGATATCAGTTGAATCATCCCCCTTCCTAATGAATAGCATGCAATGAATAAATATTGTTATGGAGGTACTGTTTGGACACGAATGGGATTTAAGGCTTGAATATTTACTGGTGGTATCATGTCGTGCAAAAGGAAAAGCTGTGTGAGATGAGTTTTTAAGCAGAATCGTCTAAGACTAAGTTGATTAACTTCAGAGTTTAGTTGAAGTAAAAGGCAAGAGAGTGAATGATATTTTACACATTACCGTCACATTGCAAAATTGTCAGTGTTCATTTAAGTCTGAAAGTGTAAACAATTACACAAATTAGAGTTTAAAGAGTTTACATTTTACAGACTCAGTTAAATTAACGATGAGGATTAAGCTGTGTACTTCCTCTACTTGAATATTGCAATTTTAACTTACAACAGTTTGTCACTGGCTAGTGAAGATAATCAATTTTCTGCACACCTTCTCTTTAAAGGCGAGTGTAAGCCTTTATTATTCGTTATGGAATGCCACTTTCTTTTCAGGTCTTTCAAAAGGCATTTCCTCTGCTGCTGTCTTGATTCAAAAGTGCCAGCAAAGTGTGGCGAGAGACTGTCAAGTCTAACGTTGAATCTGTCAATGGAAATGCGATGATTGACATTGAGACGGGGATGAGACGGGGATGGCTATCCTCAGAACTGTCACAGGGGCCCTTAATGACCTTGCCCAAACCACCTGAGACAGAGATATGAGCCCCAATCCAACTCTTACAAGATCAAATGCATTTTTTGGTTTCTCATGGTGAGAAAGGTACCCAAGGAAGGAGTTCAGAGTTCTGCCATCTGACATGGTAACCCACTCTCTTCTGTCAGTGAATTTCATTGCTTATACTCCTTGGTAGGAATTGATTCTGCTGTTGACAATGAGCAGACAGAGAGAAAGGCAATGAAGATCAAAGCTAAATATAATGGAAATATTGATCAAAGTAAATTGATTTGCCCATTCATACCGCACACTGAGCCCTCCTGAAAGCTTCCAAGAAATATTTCTTTAGGCAAACATATCCTGTCTGAATAACTTATTGCAGTATCAGAATTTGTATTTACATATTGATTCACTTGTTTTCATTGAATCTCTTGCCTGTAGCACTTTGAGATGAGGGTTTTAGTTTTAATGCATCATGAATAAATTTGCTTCTTTGTCCCCTCTCCGTTTCTGCTCTGCCAGCCTCTCTTTTCTTTGTTAATGTACGGTATACGTAGGTGACAGGTGAAACAAACAGCGGCCGGGTAAAACATGCCAATCGATGCTGTAAACAACGGCGAAAAGAGACTGCAGAAACAGCCATTGTGGCAGCTGAGAGATGTACTACGAGAAATGGGTGAAGGCGGGAAGGAGTACATTTTTCATTCCAGGCTTAAATATCTCATTTTCCTGTCGCTTCAATCAGCAGAAGCATACACCCATTCTGGCACTAATACATTCATTTGGTTATGCCAAATTTGCAAAGTCATAATGACTGTGTTGCTCGCCAAAATTTGGTCGAAAATATCCGATAGCACATTGGCTAATTTCGTCATGGAATACAGGCACAATTAATCTTTAAGGATCAGTTTGGGAGGGGTTGATCATTCAATTGATTATAAGTGTGACTAGAACCCTATATGAATGTGATGACCTGATCATTTGTTATTCCTAACCTTTCAGCTTGTTTTCTCTCTGCTCTGTGTGAGAATTAATCCTATTTATATCCAATGCCACACTGGCATTGGTCTAATGTATTATGTCTGTCCTTGTTTCTCCTACCTGCCTAAACACTCCTGGGAGTTATTGTCAGCCTGGATAGCTATACTTGAAGTTGGAGTGGGGGGGCTGCTGTTGTTGAGTCAGCACTTAGTTACTGTACGGTACATGCCCACCTTTATGGAGAAATTACACAATGGGGATTAAATTGAAACAATATTGCAAGGTACTTCCAGGAGAATAATATATGCTTAAAATCTACAGAGAGAGAGAGAGAGAGAGAGAGAGAGAGAGTTTCTAGGATTGGTTTAAGCAAAATTGGATATTGATATTTGATTGATATCCTTAGCTCAAATTTGGCATTCTGGCCTGAGGTTGGCTTTAGAGGAAAAGGTCATAGGTCAACCACAATAAGTAGGGTTGATCGTCGCTGGGCATCCTCAGAGGGCAGCACTAGAGCAAAAAGCCATTCAGACACCAACATATAGGATGAATGCACTCCACAAGTTTCGTGGCAATTCACCCATTAGATTTTGATATATTCCATATGACAAAAGGTCAGTCATCCTTTCTAATTAAGGGTCCAAGCAGAGATGCTGCTGGAATCCTGTGTAGCTGTTAGGATTAGTACTCAACAACTGGGGAATGAAGGGACCAGAGGAAGCTGTAGGGAGTTTCTACAGTATATAGGGTACAACTTGAAGTGAAAGAGCCTTCGGAGGTGCGCTCTAGTAGGCTAATTTGATAATGTGTTCATAATAGATGACATTGACAAGAAAAGAACGCCTCTCACTAGTTTTGGAAGGCAATTACAAAAGAAGTATGGAAAATACCCTCCAAATCATATGTACCTTATTGAATGAAGACATTATTCTGTGACAAATACTGACAATAATTGTCAGTATTTTGTCAAAGTATGCTGACCGTTTGTTCCAGTGGTTTGAGAGATTAGGACGGACGAGCGGACGGATGGAGAGACACAGATGCACGCGCACGCACGCGCACACGCGCACACACACACACACACACACACACACACACACACACACACACACACACACACACAGACACACACACACACAGTCCCCGGCATTCGGCCTGATTTTTATAAAGGGGTTAATAAAGGTGCATACGGACAATATAAAAACATGAGCACTCCTTTGCAAGTTGTTGTCCAATTTATTAAAATGATCCACTGAGGGAATCTAGCTTCAAATCTTTTTGTAGTGGAGAACGGTGCAGCATAGCTTTAAGCACGTTTCTCAAATTAATTTCTCACAGCAGGAATTTATATGAGATGTAATTTTGTGATCTCAGAGTGTAATGATAACCTTGTTGAATGAGTAATGTGCTTATTGGTATTGTGGAAGCCCTGGGATAGCTTTGTATAACAAATACACGTGTGACTGTCTACTCTAGATATGGTCAGAGATGACATGCTTGACAATACAAACAACTGTGTGTGTGTGTGTGTGTGTGTGTGTGTGTGTGTGTGTGTGCGTGCGTGCGTGCGTGCGTGCGTGCGTGCGTGCGTATGACTCATAATATCATGATTAATGCCTTAGAAAAAATGCAACTACCTCAGTCAGGTATTTAATTTATCAACCTTGTATAAAACGTCATACTAATAATCTGTGGAAAACAACTCACAGACCAGATACCTCTCCAAGTTGGCATTACAACAGGCTGCACATGGAGTGCCATTAACTTTGTACTTGCCATCAAATGAGTGGATAAAGTGCCTGTATGACTGTGCCCCACCCAATGTGTTTTCCACAAACCCCGTCCAGGGCTATGCGGATGACGTACAGCTAGCCTCTCAAGAACAGAGTGTTATTGAGAATAGTGTTATCTAGATCAGACCCATTTCTAGACTGGTCCGGTTCAGAAGCAAAACAACACAAGGCCCTATTCATACTCCAGTTTTAGGTGATCAAGTGGCGTAGGAACTTTGGGTGATAAGGTGGTTAGTAAGAACAAGAGAGATGTGTTGGGGTGAGCGGTGAATCGCTTACGTCATGTTGTAGTTTTCGGTGGTCACCTAAAACTGGAGTGTGAATAGGCCTTAAGTGTTCTGTTCTTTACCAGAGACATACTGAGACCCGCTGGTATAAATCTAAGGCTGACAAAAGCCCTGAGTTTACAATCAACCCTGGACCTATTTGTGTGTATGACCTATATGAAACACACACCTACCTAGGTCATAGATTTGATATAGCAGGGGAATCGAAAGGGGACAGAGTTTACAGCTAGGCTGAACTAGATCGATGCTTCACCACCACTGCCACTGCTCATGAAGTTGGAGGCTAAATAGGCAGCTTGCCCTGTCTAGAATTCAACACCTTTTCTCGAACGTTCAGCTAGCATGCAAAACACTAAACTAAATTCCGAAATAGTTTACTTTGTGAGAGAGTGGTTCGGACTTAACACCCACATCACCAGACCAGAGCCATTATTTTCAGTCCAAACAGGAGGGTGGGTTTGTTGTCCCAAACGTGGAGTGTATATATAACGCCACAACTGTCAGGGAACTTGGTAAATCTTCTCTATTTCTAAACAGCATAAAGTACCCTTGTCAAGAGAGGTCGAGCCACAGGGGTGGACTGGGACAAAAAAAATTGTGCGAATTTGGCCCAGACCGGCCCACCATAACCAGCATGCAGAAACTCTACGGCCCTTTGTTGCTCTCACAAGAATGATGCGGGCAAAAGGATTCAAGATAGAAGGGGGTTTATCACTCATTGATACAGGTACAATGAAATTATCATGATGGCACTGCAGAATGGCAGCAGGCCCCCGGGACCTTTCCCGGTGGCATGTCGCCTATTGGCCTGCCTGCCTGCCCACCGGGAATTATGCCCGGTACGTCCTGTGGCCAGTCCACCCCTGGCGAGCCAAGTTCCCTGGGGTTCAGAAGAAAGCCTAGTCTGGACTAGCATGGACACACATGGTACTGGGTTTGGGATGTGGTCAGATTGGCCTGACCTCAATGACATTGCTAGGCACGACAGAATGTTTGACCTATCAGTGAAGGATATAAGGACCACAGTCTGGAAGAGGCATTCCTCACCAAGATGTATATCTTGGTATATCTGTATATATACGTACCAACGTCTTAAGGATGTAATTATACAGCTTGTTTACAAATTGTACTTGTGTTCATATTTGGAAGCCTCGGTAATGTCTATAAATCAGCTGTGAGAGGCCTGCAGATTGCAGGTATGCCCAAGCCAAGAGCTAAAAGGAATTGGCAAAATTCTGTTCTTTTCTTTTTTTTTTACCAATGCAGGGGTTAAACCGAAGGTTGCCTAGGTTGGGGATCTCCATGAATTATATCTGCCTATAAACAACCAAATGTCAGACCGTCAGTCAGTCAGTCAGTCATAAACCGCCGTAGCTCCTCGCTCACTGCACCAATCGACACACACACACACACACACACACACACACACACACACACACACACACACACACACACACACACACACACACACACACACACACACACACACACACACACACACACACACAGTGAGTATGCAACAAAATGCACTTAAAGTACAGTTGAAAATAGAAGATCTACAAGCTCAATGCTCATCCTTGCAGGGATCATGGAAGATCACACCACCAAACACACCCAAACGAACAATGTTGTATACAAAGCCATATTAACGCATACATAATAACCACATTTGACCCAACGGGTAAGGTCTTGTCTATATAAATGAGCAAAAAGGGTACAGAAAGGATACAGAAATCTTCATATGGGCATAAAAAGGACACAGATAGACATGCACAACGGATACGTAGCAGGCATTTCCAACTTGCATCGTTCTCAACTTTCATTGTTACAGAGTACACCGGGCTAGTCTATTTAAAGAGGCATGACACGTTAAGCTGATTTTGTTTGTTTTCCAGTTTAAAAAACTATATAAGGGTAAAAACACAGCAGGCTACAAAAGGCTGACCTTATATTATACCATCATTTAAGCAACACAGCTGCAGTTAATAGAATTAATAATGGTTGAGGCCGCTGGCATAAACACACTATGCCGTTCTTATGAACACACCCACTATGGTGGAGGTGCAAGATCCAGTCTTTTATTGAGGGGTCGCTTACAGCGACACCTCACTACTTATCCGTGTTCTATATTTATTATTTATTATTATTATTCTTCTAAATTCCGCCACTTTTGTTCGGCATCTAACTACTTCCACCTACTTTATC
>OOFJ01107460.1:0-16234 GCA_900323375.1 Benthosema glaciale
CAACGGCTCAAAGTGTCCCTGAGCTTAACCACTGTTTCCCAAACACTGGCTCAGGACCCATATGTGGGTCACAGACACATTTTTACGAGTCCCCTTGTTTTTTGTTTCCTACATTTTGTTTTTAATTATTATTATTTTAAAAAAAAACATGTTTTATTAATTAAAAACGAATTCAACAATATTTTTTTCCCAGTAATTTTGTGAAGAAATAAAATAAATTGCTTTCTTCTCCATTCTCTCCATCCCAATATTTTAACAACTTAAGGTGGCAAATTTAGTTTGTAGAGCCTGGATTAGAAGACAATCTTCAAGTAGGTTCATGTCTGACCTCGTGTTAAGATGAGAGTTAACAGGCTCAATTACAAGGGTGTTATATTTTAGCCACCATATACCACACTGGATTTGTTAAGAAGAATAAAACATATATACGTATGTTAAATGTACAGGTACTGTGTATCCGCTTTCTGTAATTTATCTTTCCATTCCCAATATAGAGAAAAAAACATGGCATATTTTGGACATAGTTTGAATGTAATCTTTTTTTTTTTCTTTTTTTTTAAGGGAATCAACTGTGATGATTAATCTGATTTTAAAAAAATCGTTTGACAGCCATTATTTTAGGTTGTGTTATTTGCGATTTGAAGTCTGTGAATTGTTATGTTGGTTTATTTCTTTTATATGTTAAAATGAAATAAATGGTTTATTTATTTTTAATTTTAATTAAATAAAGTGTCCCATAAGTTCATACCGGCTGGGCTTCACACTGAGAATGTGACCCCTGCATCTCACTGTTGAGAGCTGGTACAAAAGATAATTTCCCCCCCACTCTTTTACACCTGTAATGTGATAATAATGTTGATAGTGATTCTGTATGGGTCTGATTAGAGCTTAGGAGTTGATATCAAGTAGTGAGTGTTAAGCCTTCTGAACGTGCTGGGGATCAAACGCAACAAAGCCACCCACTCTCAACCAACCACCTGTACTCTGTGCTCATTCAGGTGTATATGTTACAGTATGATTGAAAAATCAGTCAGATTGAAAAAGGAGTGGTATTTTTTTTTTCTTTTCGCTTCCCTGCGGCGGGGCGGAGCTGCCCTGTCAAAAAGAAACAAATGACGTCTCGGAGGTACCGAGACTGAGTTTTGAATTACAATTTACAATTTAGGCATTTAACAGACGCTCTTAATCCAGAGCAAGAAAGAACAGAAAAGATGGTAATAAATCAAATACATAAAAATAGTCATCATGAATCATGCAGTACATAATAAGCTAAGAACCAGAACTGTGGAATATCTATATAATTAAACTATGGCTACATAATTGTGAAACTGCATCACAATTCAGAATTTGCTCTAGGAGAATTTCTACTTTTCATATGTTCTGTCAATCTCAAATAGACTGACACTGACTGTTGTACTTCAACAAACCTCAAACAAAGCCAGGTTCCTGTCATAGAAGTCATTGTTCTTGGCAGCATCTGCACTGTTCAGGAACGGGCTGTCCTCCTTGTGGTTCCCTTGACCTACGAGAGAGAGAGAGAGAGAGAGAGAGAGAGAGAGAGAGAGAGAGAGAGACTATTTTACATACTGTAACTAGTAACTGACTCACACACGTAACAAATTAACAGAGTGGTGCCTGAAAAATAACTTAAGCTTCACATTGGCAGGTGTTGTATAGACCTGCCGTTCCCAGCTAAATCTGAATAGTATTTGTTTTTTACGCAGGTCGAACAACCACAACACTTTGTTCTGTGCCTAGAGTAAATAACTCTGCATATAACTGCACTTCCTTGCATCAACAACGGCATCCATCTATGCCAGTGGTTCTCAAACTCTTTTGTCTCAGGGCACCCCAGAATAGGTTTTTATGGCTGTATGTCATATTAAAATATGAAAATATATTAATCTTATTTTTCTTTTTTTGGTGTAGCTTGAAAAAGAAGTATAAAACTCAAGTGATATTGATACATTCCAAATATCACCAAAGTGTTCTGAGGCACCCCTTGACCACTTTGATGAACCCTGATCTATGCAATGCTCTCCAAATAAATAATACTAAATAGACAAATCTGTTGTATTGGAAGTTATCCTGCCTAAAACAGAGAAACCAAATGAAATCAAAGCCCAGGTGACAAAGGAGAGAAATAATCAGACCTCAGTCTTGTTAAACTGCACCTTTAGCTTCAAGCAGATGTGCAGTCTCTCTCTCACAGACACACATGCATGCGCGCACGCACACACACACACACGCACACACACACGCACGCACACTTCATTATCTAGAAAACTGGAGGACCTCGATCATCACCTTTCAATTAGCGCATTACAAGTGTAACAATGCTTTCTCCTGCTCAGAGACTGAATTCAATGAACGACAGAGAAGAGACTACTAAATAATTAGCATGAAACTCAACAACCCATACTGTATTATAACCTCCATTCTCCTTTCTATTGGTCTTCTTTTTAGCGAGCCGTCTGGTTCCGTTTCCCCACTAGCCTGCACTCACCTGGTACACTGGTCTCACTGCTATGGGTGCTGTTGGTGTGTGTGCTCATAGCTGTACTGCATGTGTGCATGTGTGGGTGGGTGGGTGTGTGGGTGTGTGTGTGCCTGTGTGGGGGCACTGGGCAGTAACAGTGTGCTCTGGCTCGGGGCAATAGTCAATGACCATCCAGAGCAGCCAGCCAGTCACCCAGGGAGACTGGCACACAGTACACAGTCAAATGACCAGAGTTAATTTAACTGTGAGTGTTCAAATGGACCCAGATGGACCAGAACGTGTACACAGAGTGCTGCATGTGTGTCTACCGTCTATACATGGTGAGCAGAGCAAATATGGGCACACGCACTCACATCAGCACTTTGCAGTGTGGAGCTGTGTGCGTGTGTGTGCGTGTGCGTGTGTGCGTGTGTGTGTGTGTGTGTGTACGCAAACACATCCAAACAAGTGTACTGCATATGCCACACACAATTTACAATTTAGGCATTTAGCAGACGCTCTTAATCAATAATGACTTCAGTGAGCAAGAACAGCACAAGGCACATCAAATGCTTACTTATCATCTAGGATCAGTAAACCAACAACCTCTGATCAGACTAACAGTAGAATATCCATGCATTTAAACTATAACTAAACACTATAGGAGGCCAGATCAATAATGACCTGGCATCTGTCTACAACATAATACATACATAATAATGCTATCTAAATTACATTATTAGCCTTTCCGTAAGCCTGCATGGTCGTTGAGGCTAAGGCAAGTGCTGCCGGCTAAGGTGGAGTCTGAAGAGGTGAGTCTATGGCGGACCATTGGGAGTGAGTCTGCAGTTCTAGAACTTCTAATTGCTACCAAGACAGCATAGACGACCACAACAAAGCATTACATGTATCACAGTAAATCAGTAGACTTGGAATTAAACATTAAATTAGGCCTATTCATTCATTCATTGTTCCTATTGCAGTGTATTTTTGCTAATGTTACAGTAAATAGTATACATATCAGCATAATAAACTGCACCAATGTCACTGCATTCAGACAGGGAAGTGATGAGCGCAAAACCAAAGGCAAATACTGCCCTCAAGTGGCAGTTTGCCGTTAGTGCCCTTCAGTGATAGCCTAGGTGGGCATTCTGCTTGAAATATCCAGCTGTGCTTCGACCTCATTGTTGTTGTTGTTGTTCAAATGTTGGCATAATGACAAGCTGGTAGGAAATGAAGGCCAGCTCGACAGATGGAGTTGAACTGGACAATCTGAAAGCAGAGGGGACGATGAGGATGATAGGAAGAAGCTGAACACAATGCTAAAGAACCCCTCCTATCCCCTCTGTGATGACGAGGGTGAGGAGCAACGGCCAGCCACAGACGCATCACTCCTCAGAACACCACAATTGACCTTTAGGCCAGAAACTGTGTGCCAGTAGACAACCAGCCATCAGTTCCACAGCTCAGCTTGACCCCCTTAGGGGCAATATAGAGCAGAAGAGGGCATTCGTGAGTGCGTGCGTGCGTGTGACCTCAACGCCAGGTCCTTATTGAAGTGACGGAGGGCTGTGGTGTTAAGTGACCTCACACACTGGACGTCTAATTAAAGAGATTAAAGATTAAATGGGCACACGGACCCCTGCTGTGAGTGGAGAACAGCAGCGGGACTTTACCACAACGTGTCCCAACAGGTCAGCGGGTGCCTCTGTGCCAGAACTCGCACAGATTGGATCAAAGACAAGTCAACAACGTTAGAGGCCTGATTGGTTACGTGTGAAGTTCAACATTCCTGCAGGCGTCCAGTGACGTCATTGGTAAAACTGGTAAAACCAGTGTTTCACAACCTTTATAATGTATGTATGTCATCCAAATAGGCCTCCTTTTGTGTTATTTTAAGCCAGAGAGTGTACAAATGGAACCAAATGGACCTGTAGGTAGGGGATTTTGGTGATTAAAAAAAATAATAATAATAATAAATGTTTGAAATGTTGGTGTTGTTGTCATCTTTTCATGTCTGTGCATTAGCTTGGATTATTTGACCTGACAGCCGTCTGCTTTGTAGACTCTTCAGTCTTCAAAAAGAAAAAACATCTACGAATGTATTAACTCACCTATAAATGTCTCTGAAGTTCATGATAGATAGATGGAAAGCTTCTTCATATAGTCGGACGCCCCCTCGGGGTAAATGATACAATCATGCAATTAAGATCAGCCAGGGTAGATTATCTTTTCCTCATTTTGGTTTTACCCTCGGGCGCTAACCTTCTTGAAAAGAGCAACGCAGCACAGCTATTTCTGGACAGAATACTTTGTGGAACATCCTTCTTTCCATGTTAAAATGTCACTATAAGCACGTGTCAGAACCTTACCTTGTCGAGTTGTTGAACATTCCACCCTTAGTTACAACCAACTTAGCCAAATGCCACTACGCCAGTGGTGGAAAGTAACTAAGTCATTTACTCAAGTACTCTACTTATACGTACAAATGGGAGGTGTTTTTAACTTTTTTTGTTCGTTTTATACTTCTACTCCACTCCATCTCTTTACTAACTTTTACTCCCACTACAATTATTTGACAACTATTAGCTACTAGTTACTTCTCAATTTTGATTAATATTACAGAATATAGAGTACATTGACCACTCAGCCTTCCGGCTGCTTGAAAATAGCTCACAACGCATCACAAGGCAATGAGTTCTGAGCTTGTAGATTGGCTATCTTCGGTATACATAAATACATTTGAAAACTTGTGAAATGGGACATTTCGAGAAATCTGTACTTTTGGTACTGTAACTTTTACTCAACAAAACTTTGAACACCGGACTTCTACTTGAGAGTATTTCTACGTTGTGATAGTGATACTTTAGCACTTCTTCCACTAATGCCAAAAGCCAGTGTGTCAGCATGCTCTAAAGCCGCTTAAGCATGGAAAACAATATTTCCCTCCATTAGCTCCTTAGGGTGTGAAAGCCTCTTTACTAAACTTCCTCTTTAATGAACATTTATGAATTAACATTGAGGAGCAGAGAAATCATGCAGCTTAACTCGCTCTACCTCATGTGGCTTGCTGGCATCAATGACCCTATACTAGTGGTGCCCCAATGGTGGCCGCTGTGTTTGCGTGCACGCACGCACGCCTGCAAACACACACACCAACTCCATCAATGTAGAAATTCAGTCCATTCTACAACGTACAGTAAGTCATCACTGGAGGTAGGAGCACAAGATGCAACCATGCTAAAGAAGGTGAGTTCATGGTTTTATGTGATTCTTTCAGCCAGGACTATGTATGCTATATAGTGTATTTATTGTACAGTATTTCCTGCACAGGAACATCACAGGCGTTGTAATGGTTCATTTGATCCTTGTTTTTTAATCATCATCATCAGAAAAAGCCCATGACACACTTTCTTATGACAGTTATTAACTCTATTATGCAATTATACAGTTCACGTTAAATCCACCAACAGCAAAACCCTATTGACTGAATCCAAAATAAGTTACATAATGTGTTTCAATGACTTTGAGCTCTGATAGAATACACTTTTTACTGGTGGTAGGTCACATTTTGTTTTACATATAATATCCATTAAATGAACTGGTGGTGCAGAAACACAATAGAATCAACTCCCTTATAAAGAGCCGTTTTGGCTCAAGATTAGATGTTTAATTTCCTAAATTAAAATTCAGCTCTTCAGTAGCTAAGATTCGAGAAAAGGTTTTTGAAGCTATTGTCCAGAATATTATTGTCCAGAATATTTTGTCACTTGCTCCTGCTCCTGTGGTGAGAAGCAGCAATAAGGCCATCATTAGCTGTAATGGCCATGGCTCATGGGGAACAGTGGCCAGTGGAATGCTCCACTGCTGCTTTCTTTGATGTCTGCTAATGACAGGGAAAGGATAACGACAGTGACACTGACCTAAGTGACCTTTAGGGAGCAAAGGTGGAAGCAGAGAGGTGCACCGCTGTGTGTGGAGAAAAGACTCAAATTAACTAAATTGGAGGGCCAATGGAGCTCACCTAATACGAGGAAAATTACACAAAATGGAGAAGGATTATGTTTGTGGGTCTTTGCTGTATAATTGCATATGCACTGTGGAGGCAGAACTACACAGGACCCCTATAGCCTCTACTAGCCTTAGTGATAGCATAGGCATTGTGGGTTCTTCCTCTTTCACTTCTCTCCACTATTTCCACACCACGTTACTTCTGAGGTGCCAGCTGGGCTGTGGACAAATGAACTTCAACTTGAACTCTCTCAAAGTATGCGTCATTCCTCTCACTGTATCACACTGGAAGGATGGTGATCACTGACTTGTCCAGGTAGGATTCAATACTTTAATTCCTTTGGTACGGAAATATTTTCCATGGTGCTCTGAAAATCATCCTAAACTATGATTAATTGTGAATTTGTCTGCATTGTTATTACCTTGAATGTTTGAGTAAATAATGATTTATGTAAATTGTTACTAGAGAAGCACTACTTAAATTCAATGAAATGTGCACCACCGAGCAACTTTAATCTTAGCTCTGATGATGTTATGTAAGAATAAACCTGTGCAGCGCGGCAGCATTTTGTATTAGCTGCAGGCGAGAGAGAGAAGGAGGCTCGACTAATGCCATTACATTGTTACGGTATTTTACTATTTTACTATTGGAGTACTTCTTATTACTGCTATATTGTTTTAGTGGGCAGTTTTTAATCATATAAGGTCATGAATATATCTAAGAATAAATCATACGCAGTTTCCTCAGTTCTCACTCTCCTGTATCTAACCTCCCTGTACTCCTTCCTCTTTTTAAGGTTGCGGTCAAATATTATAAATACAGGTAGGTCATCATCAATAATAATAGTTCATTAATAATATAATCGTTCATTAATAATCCACTCACAATATTGTCTTCCATATTATTTGTAAATATATTATCAATCAGAGTGGCACTGTGAGATGTTATTCTACTTGGCTTTGTAATTGTTGGAAAGAGACATTGTTTGTTCGGATTCAGTAAATCAATGTTGTAAACTCCACAGATGAAATTGACCTTTTGTTTTGTATTAGAAAAGAACATTTCCTTATTGTACATAAATGTTCCAATATCGGATCCTGGTGTTCTATAAACACAGCTGACAATCACATTTTATTTTTTGCCATACATAAAATAGTTGCACTCCATCACATCATCAATAGTTACTGACATAGTTTCAACAGCCTTATTAAACGAGTCTACAAAGAGAGCAACCCCTTCTTCAGTTTTGCTCTCTCTATTTATGTAATTAAGTTCATATCCCTGTAAGACAAAATCCATTTCTCTATCAACTTTGAGCCATGATTCTGAGATAGCAATGACATAAAAGTTTTTATTTTTCTGTATCTAAATAATCTCTTATACTATTGAAACTTGTATATATAAGACTACAGCCATTAAAGTGAATGATTGAGATTCCATTTTCATATTTGATATTTTATTAAACTGCTGCGCTGTATAATAACAGTAGTTAGTATTTATATTATTGAAGAGGTTATGATCTGGATCTATGTCCTGTTCAAATTCCATCATGTTGGGAATGTGTATGCTATAAATGTAATATAGATAATACAGTGTTAGATACAGTACTTTCTGATACCCATTTTAGCATGACATAAACCATCTACAGTACAGCTCACAGATCTGATCAAATAGCTTTCTAGACTCAGTCAAACTTGTCCAACGGCCCAATGGCCCTGATGCACTTTAGCTTGCTCTGCTTGCCCATTCATTTTTGTGAACACCTTGCAGTTGGCAGACCAAGTAGACTGAAAGTTCCTTGTCGGTAGAGTATGGCAGGCTTCAATGTTGCTTTTGTCTATGGATATGTTTTTGCCAAGGAGGAATGCAGTAACCTGCTCCTCAGTTGATTGGTCATGATCTGTACAGTCTACTCCCTTGTACGTGGTTTAGTCTTCAATGCGATTCATTTTGTTCTATTGGGTTTCTTTTTTTATTATTAGTTTTTATTGTTAAAATGTCAATTGACACGTTTGTCACATTTATTCAATGATCGGCATGGAGACCACGTTTGTCTCCTGTAGAGTGTGGTCTCCTCCTGTGTCCTGTCTCCAGAGTCTCCCTCCCGTCTCCTGTAGTGTTTCCGGCCTTTGTAGCCGAATCCTTCCACACCTTCCTCATCTTCATCGCGGTGGCGTTTATTCAATGACCGGGCAGTATGACGAAGGTCACTCTGCATCGTAGGTAATGCACGAGAGGAAGTGGCCTGTGGCCTGAAGTAAGGAGTGATTTGGTACCATGGGTGTCTCTTCACTGTTTGGGCCCCAGGGAAGGGCTTAGCCATTTGATGGCAAAGCCAGGGGTGGGTGAGAGCTTGGCTGGGCGTGAGGCGCGTCGAGGGGTCCCAGGCCAGAGACTTCTTTATGAAGTCAATAAAGGCGGGGTCCTCGTAGTCCTCAAATGCAGCTCTCCACGGTTTGCTCCCTGGGGCACCTCTCATCTGGCCTAGGCGAGAGCGGGACCACATGAGCACGGTTCTTCCCCATGGCAGTGTTTTGACGCTGCAGTAGCGTGGGTGGCCCATGGAGTTGATGAATTTGTTCACCCGCCTAGCTTTCTTCAGGACATTTTGCGGGGGCATGCCCAGTAGCTCCATGATACAGGCCAACTGGTCGCCTTCATCCTCACCACGGAACAGCGGGTAGCCTGTCCGCAACTCAGCCACTATGCAGCCGAAGCTCCACATGTCGATGGGCAGGCCGCAGTCAGCGCCAAAGATCACCTCTGGGGCACGGTACCAACGGGACTGGATGTAATGAGACCGCTTACATCCAGTGCGTTGGAAACAGCTGGAGCCAAAGTCAATCACCTTGAGGTCGTTGTGTCCTTCCTTTTTGAGCTGGATGTTGTCAGGCTTGAGGTCACAATGGATGATCTTGTGTTTGCTCAGCGCCTCCAGACACTGCAGGATGGAGTAGGAGAACTTCCTGACCAGCGGCAGGCTGAAGCCATTGTTTATCCTGATGTGCTCATTCAGTTCTTGCTCAGCAGTTCAAACGTTACGCAGATGTGGTTGCGGAACTTGAAGGTCTCGAGCATGTGGACTACGTTCATGGTGCCATTACGGTCCTCCTTGCGCAGATACTCCAGGAGGCGGATCTCCTCCTTCAGCAGCTGGTGGGATTCCTCCCTGTTGCGCACCATCTTCAGGGCCACCAACTGCTTCAGCTTGTGGTCGTACACCTTCGCCACCTGACTGAAGGCGCCCTTACCAATCACCTTGATGAACTGATAGCGGTAGGCCATGTGGTCATTCGGGATGTGGATGTAGTGAGCATCGTCGTCATCCTAACCAGAGTTGTTGCCAGAAGCAGCGACGGGCCTGTTCTTCTTGCCGTTGGTTCCCCAAAAATAGACGTCTGGGTAGGAGTATACCTCTGTCTGCTCAAACGGGGTCACTTTGTGGCGGTGCAACCTGAGAGTTTCCTCTGGAGTCAGTGGTTTCCTTTTCACCACAGGGGTGATGTACTTAGTGGTCCCTTTGCTTTTGGTGTTTGCCATGGTAGTAGTACAGTTACAGTAAGTGTGGTCTTCATGTCGGAAGTTAACCTTAAGTTGTTGATAATCTTCTCGCACTTTTAACTCCCGATCCACCACTGTATGTTTAGCCATGGGGGCTAAAGACGGACTGTCTTCTTCGAGGAGGTAGTCTGTTATCATGGACCAGTCGTTCATTTTAAATTCTACCTTTGAATTTTCAAATGAGGTATTCAAACACGCAATTGTTTGGTTTCTGCAGTGGTGCCATGGTAGGTATAACTACAATATTAACAACACTTGCACTATTTAATATAATTCTGAAACTCTTTTGCCCTATTTAATGTACTTCTGTAACAGACAGAGCTAAGTAACACTTACAATATTTAAACACTTTCACAATATTAAAACATCACATGTACATATATAGATGGAGATACTGTGAATGTGTGCCCAGATTATGTCCATATATACAATTTACAATTTAGGCATTTAGCAGACGCTCTTAATCCAGAGCGATTTACATTAAGCAAGAACAAAAACATGATGGCGATACATCATATACATAAAGACTAGTTATCATGAATCATGAACATAACAGTGGAATATATCTACAGTATATAATGAAACTATGCATATATACTATATAGTGCCATGAGTAAATATCATTTGCTCTGATGTGGGTGGTCGTCGTGCAAATTGTAGCCTGTATGCAATGCCTCTGGTAATGGTGCTCAACACCCACGGAGAGGACCCCACATTGTTTCCATTGTCGAAAACACTGACCTAGTGGACTGGATAAAACCAACGGGTCTGTCGGACGTGCAGCGAGGGTGCCCCCTCGCAGGCTGACGACGTAACAGCCTTGACGCCTCTGTGTCAGCCACCTCTTCCCACCGGCAGCGACCTTGCATGGTTCAATGGCGCAAAGAGGTTCAAGTATTGAATCTCGAGTATTGCACAATGTCACAATGACATCTCTCAGCCACATACAACCGGTGTAGTCCCCCGTGGCACAACCAATGGCACATCTCTCACCCAATCACGGTGGCCAATCACAATTTGCGTCCACACTTTTCTGTCCTCACTTACCCGGAAAGCTGTCATAGGAGGGGCTAGCGCCCCTCAAAAATGGAACTTAGTGTAAATGGTGCATTTTAAATGGTGCATTTATATAGCGCATTTATCCAAAGCGCTTTACATAGATTGTGCATTACATTCAGACCGGTTCACCCATTCACACACATTCATACACTGATGGTGGGGGAAACCATGCAAGGTACCAACCTGCTCACTGGGAGCAATAGAGGGTATGCGCATGGATAAAGTGAGTGGCAAATCGAGTGGCAATGTGAGTGGCTCAGTCCTGGCTCAAGTGAGTTTAACACTTTTTAACGTTGTTAAATGCAATCAGATTTCTTTTCTGTTTGGATGTATGGGCTGTCATGGCCTGAAAGTAGAGTTTTGCCACTCAGTAGGCGTTGCTGCATAACTTCCAGGTATGAGTCTTGCTCAAGGACACTTGGACACCTGGGGCGCCCGCTGGCTGAATGGTCCGGGCGCATGCCACATACTGTATAGGCTCCGGCCTGACAGCGTGTCGCGTGTTCGAGTCCCGTTCATGACGACCTTTGCTGCATGTCTCTCCCCCTCTCTTCCACTTTCCTGTCTGTCTCCACTAAAAACACTTTCAATAAAGGCAAAAAGGCCAAAAACAAACCTTAAAAAAAAAAAAAAGGACACTTGGACACCAACTCTGTGGGGCGCCTGGGAGCGAACTGGGAACCATCCGGCCACTCTACCCCTGAGCCACTAGTGTACAAATGAAACCATTTCACACTAATCAGTTGTCGGGCCCAAGGCCTATAATGAATACCAAGCTGGGGGTCCTTGACACACACACACACACACTGTAGTTATACGTGTGTCTGCCACCAACCTGTTGGCAGCCAGGGAGCGGGGCCTGGCTGTCTCTGATGCTCTGCCACAGGGGTGAGTCAGGGGTCCAGGCCAACACCTCCAGAACCTGCTCCTCCACCACAGCCAGGTGTCTGACCAGCGCAGCCTGCAGGCTCTCTTCAGCCCGCATCAACAGCTCTATCACCTGGAACAATGCAGAGGTGCATGTATGAGTGCATGTTGATTTGAAAAGTAAAGTGGGGCTTACAGAGATAAATCGTCAAAAAGCGGACAAGCTGGAGGGGGAGAGGAATTTCTCACGTTCAGTCCGTGCGTTTTGTATTTCCCTTCGGTTGGCGACTGTCCCCCAAATCGACGGACATCACATGCTTTCGCGTTCTTTAGGGGGTTATTTTATCTTATTTCACCTTGTTTGATTGTACAGTTATGTTGAATTGCCACACTTTCCTGCGCAACAATTACTTATAGTATTGTCCTATGGGTCTAAAATCCCAATAAACTGGTGCCAAAGTAAAATATAAATGACTATAAGCATGTTTTCAATTGCACAGTAAAATCCAAAGTGTCAATTTAAGAAAGAATAACACTTTGTAGACGGTCAGAGTCAGGACTTGACTGTGTGTATGTACTGTATGCAAAACCAGTTTGAGACATGTCAGTCGCCTGCTCACAATAAACACACACACTCGTGGACATAGATTCTATAATGTCTGTCTTACTGAACAATACAGTACACTGCATCACTAGAATGTCTGTCTTACTGAACAATACAGTACACTGCATCACTTTGGTTGTCAAAGTGTAGTTCAGGTACCCTGATGGTTCCTTGACCCCAATGAACCCTTGGCATAACTATATCTCTAATCCCTGAACCTCATTTATTCGTAAACCTAAACCCAACCTGAATCGTTTCCTAAATGTAAACATTGTCTCTATATCTCTACATATTTCTACGTATTTAAGTTCTTGTGCGGACGTGTGGTCCTCACCAGTATAGAAACACACACATGCACGCACCCCGTAAAAGTGGTATGGAGGCAGGTTGAAGAGGTGGAGGAGAGCAGGGAAGCCTCCTGGCAGAGACAGCTCAAACAGAACCATCTCCAGGGAAGCTGCCACCAGGGAACGTATGAACAGCTCATTTCCCACAGTGCCCTGGTAAACACACGCACGCATGCGCACGCACACGCACACGCGCACGCGCACACGCACACGCACACGCACACACACACACACACACACTTTACATGTTGTAACTAATTACAGTACACACTACACAGAGAATGAAACATAACAATTCAATTATTATTATTATTATTATCATAATTTATTGTAGCTGTTGGCCAGAAACCTCTTATCACCATAATATACTAACTTTGTGTTTTGGTGTAAATTTACACACTACTACTTGATCGTCATACAAAAGCATCAAAAGATCCGCAAGTTTGAAACATGGCGCAAAGTGGAGCGTTTTAGGCTTGTAGCCTACTGTTACCATAGATCTGATACTTTTGCCACTTTTGAATTTGAATCTGAAGTAACAGTTTTGGACAATGAGTCGAGGCAGATGCCCGCCCATAGAGCCTGGGTTTGCCTGGACATTTCTTAAGGGGGAGTTTTTACATTGCCACTGTCACTAAATTACTTGTTTAGGGGAGGGACAATGTCCGGTCTCTGCATATGTAAAGTGTCTTCATGAGACAACTTGTTATGATTTGCCACTTTAATCAAATTTAATTGAAATAGCTTGGGGTAACAATAAAGAGTTATGTCATTATTCCCTGATCATACAGATCCCCCAGTGGGCAGTAACATGCAGTTCTAAGTGGTCACCATGAGAGGGCATCCATGAGCTAAAGACTCACCGAAATGTCATTGACCCCAAGTCGCCTCTTCTCATGAGTGACGGTTGCTTCCAAGACCCTGTAGAATAACACCTGAGTCTGACGGGAAATTCTGGCTGCCATCTCTGATGGCAAAAACAATAACACATGGAAATAAAACATAACAAAGTTTTTGTTGAATCAATAGACAAGAACTATCAAGTGTGTTTAGTGTCACAACAAGGCCCAGACTTTCAGTAAGGCATGCAGACGCAGAGGTTTCAGGGGTTCCCTACCCCTAGCAATTTAACTTGTGTTTTTCTTTATTGCTTGTGTGGTGGTGTTATGCCTTACTCTTGTACCTGTTTTTATGTTTATATCTGTCTTAATTTTTTATTTTGTGTTTGTGATCTCGGCAGCACTGCAAATGAGGGTGAACCTCAATGTTTTATCGAGAATAAATAAAGGTTTCAATCAATCAATCAATTAATGATTGGTAACTCTGTCAGTGTACAAGTGGTCAATTTGGTTCCACATGTACACTCTTGCTACAGGATGAAAGATGTTGTCTGCATGTGTACCGTTTATCCGGATGCTCTCATTTCCAGACTCTCTCTGATGATGCTGCATAAACACATGCAGCATGCGTCTCAGTGTGGTCCCAACGGCCTCTGTTGAGTCTCTGGAACAGGCCCTGTACAGGATGGGGGGGAATGGTACATTATTCTCTTTCCTCGAGGACTAGGAGGGACTAGTGGAAAAGAGGTCCAGGAGAAGACAATTTTATTCTTCCAAACAAAAATTGCGTAAATAGCTAATCTAACAAGCTTACAACTTGTCACAGAAGAGGATTTAGACCCAAGTTGTAGATCTGCGATTTCTTTCTTTTTTTATATAAATATTTAGAAATTTATGATAAAAAAACACACATACATAACAGTCAACAAGTCATAATAGACAAAAAAAGAAAAGAAAAGAAAAGAAAAGAAAAGAAAAGAAGACAAACAATATACACATTATACAGTAATATGCGAAAACACATAATAAAAAAAAGATATGTACAGTAAAATGCAAAATAATTACGGTTACCTACAAAAACTGTGATTACAGACTATTATGTAATAATTGTGAGAGGCCTATAGTCCCAGTATTATAGTTATATGAAGTGATAACAGCCTATAATACTAACCTGAACTCACTAGCCAGAGTATTGCTGGGGCCGATCCTTTGCCCTCCCAGCATGCCCTGCAGCTGGGTTGCCATGGTGACCTCTCACTGCTGGGTGGGGGCGGTGAGGAGGAGGGACGTGCACCTGCAACACGGAACAGGACACAATGGTGCATTAGGCTTATTTACAGGTACAGTGCACCATTTATTGACCACTTACAGTAAATCAGTGGTTCATTTTTATTTTTACTTTTTCTATTTTATTTTATTCTATTTATTTTCTCCCATAACGCTAAGAGACCCGTTAATGGCCCATTACTCCATTTGGTTCCATGCACACTCTTTGACTTTTAGAGTTACAGGCCTCTGCGGGTCCATTTGGTTACATTCAGCACACTTTCAAGGTTAGACCTGTAGGAACCAATCATTTAATTGGGGACCTCCCTGGAACCCCCTCAAGCACCCCTGGGGGTCCCCAGAACCCACCTTGGGAACCACCGACCTAGCTATATAGTGTGTGTGTGTGTGTGTGTGTGTGTGTGTGTGTGTGTGTGTGTGTGTGTGTGTGTGTGTGTGTGTGTGTGTGTGTGTGTGTGTGTGTGTGTATCTTGTGCTTGCCTGTTTGCATGCCGTGTTGCACGTATCCTCATCACTAACAACTATAGCAGTGCTACTCAACCCGCGACAGCCATACTTTAATGTATGCATCATGGTCACACCATGAAAATATAATTAGTTATTTTCATTGTTCTGAACAGGATTGTTCCAAGAGAAAGTGATATGGCCTGATGTCAGCTGAGTATTAACCACCTACTTATTTATTCAACTGTACTGTATATGTTCTCCTCCTTTTGTGAATGAAGCCTGTAACTACATCATTAATCACAATGTTTTTGTTCATTGAGGTCTGGAAATGTAGCTTCTCACTCTGATTCCTTAATTTTTAAACTAGTTGTGTAGTCTGTTAAAAAATACATTTGGAAATGTTTAAAAATTAAAAAAAATTGCTTGCAGCCTTTGTACTTTTGGAATTTTGCTGAGTGGTGGTCCCTGAGCCATAGAATAGCTCTGAACTATATTGTGCTTTCAGTCTGAGTTGCACTGAGGCATGTGGTCGTACCTCAGTAACTGACAGAAAACAGTGTGGTTTCCTATGCATATCACAAACAACCGGATACCGGTAACGTGAAAATAATTGAAAAACTAAATTAAAATAATAAAATGTAAACCATGCGTTTCTGGATGTGTGTGTGTGTGTGTGTGTGTGTGTGTGTGTGTGTGTGTGTGTGTGTGTGTGTGTGTGGGTGTGTGGGGGGG
>OOFJ01107468.1:0-12671 GCA_900323375.1 Benthosema glaciale
TTCAGATGAGGGTCGGGGGCCAATTACAGATGATTTTTGGGGTCCTTGAGATTCATTATTTGAGAACTACTTACATAGAAATACAGGTTTTTCAGAAAACTTTCAGTATTTAGAAGACATTTTTAGCATCGTTTTCAGGCTGAAATATGTTAACGTTCCTGCGGCCCGTCATGGTCATAGGAATACAAACATCATTACTTTACTGTATTGTTTGTTCCAAGAGAAAGTGATATGGCCCGAGTATTAACCACTAAATGTATTCACCTGTGATAATCTGTTCGTTATTATAATTACCGGTATGTTCTCTTCACTTTGTGAATGATGAAGCCTCATTTTTGGTAACTTCATCGTTAATTAATCACAATATTTTTGCTCATTGAGGTTTGGCCTTAAAGATGGAAATGTGGCTTTTTACTCTGACTAATCATCTAGTCTGTAAAAAAGAAAAGAAAAATGAATTTGTAAACGTTTCTTTTTAGCTTGCACTTCTTGGAATTTTTGCAGAGTGGCCCCTGAGCCATCTTAAGTTGAGTATCCCTGCGTTAACACAACATAACACAACGCACACACGCACACGCACACACACACACACACACACACACACACACACACACACACACACACACACACACACACACACTCTCTCACAGTCAACTGATTAATGGTTTGGCCTGCTTTATTTAATCGTCAGTTTTATTATTTATTTATTCTATTTTAATATTCGGCTCGCTCCGCCGTTACGCCTGAGTGGACTTGTTAAAAATGGTTAGTGGATGATAAATAAGGCTGTTGCCGTCCCGTTGATTCATTCGCGCGCGCCGGCTGAAGGCTGAAGGCTGCGCGCTACAAGCAGCCTCGCTCTGAGTAAAATATACACCCCGATAATGTGGTCTTCCACAGCACTGCTTCTCACCGTGGGGTCCTGTGACCGCCAGGGGGTCCTTGGGAGTGATTGATAGTTAGGAACCAAAATAATAATAGACCCTTACGGGTCACCGCAAACGGTGCGAGACTTGTGTGAAAACTTTAGGCAGGTTGAAGACCAACACGTGCATGTTAAAAGACAAAATGTAGTCAGGGTAACAATGGCATAGATGAAATAAAAATCTAAAAGATGAGATTTCAGAACCACCCAAAATACTGTACCGCATGTTTGAATTATTGACAATGACAAACTAAGGACATTTTCCTCTATAGTTTGTTTTGTAAACAAAATGCAGTTTCATTTAGTCATTTTATTTTTGTAAAGACACATATATATTAATTTCAGTAAATAATCCCTAGTTTTTGTTATTACATTAGTTTTAGTTAACAATAATAAACTTGTACGTGGGGGGTACTGTAACTTCAGAAGTACAAGTTGTGATTGATTGACTGAGTACTTCATTAGTCACAGATCTAAACAACAGCACGTACATGTACATGTAATGTACAGTACAGGGCTAAAAAGGGACTTGTTTCCATTGCGGTCCTGTCCCATGCGTGCACACGATGCTGACCCTGAGCATGATGCGGTGCTCGATGTTGAGCAGGATCTTCTTCTTCTCCCGGTAGTCTCTGATGAGGGCGTGCAGCGTGTCGCAGTGAGGCACCCAGCCGATCAGCCCCGAGTTGGTGGACAGAGGGATGACCGCGTAGCGCTGGATACTGGAGAGATGCCGACACAAAACAAACACACTCTCGCACTTTTGTTCTCACTGCATCGTCCCACCAATTAGCAGCAGCGCTTCTCAGCCTTTTTTTTTGGACCACGGGCCACGTGACAAAACTACAAAAAAAAACTGTCCACGGCCACCTCACTTAGGGTTGCGTGCATTATGTTAATTTCAACGATCAATCAATCAATCAATCAATCAATCAATCAATCAATCAATCAATCGTGTTCCTGGCGTAGTTCATCGGAACTCAAAAAAACTCATTTTCCAAGCTTTTTTTTTTTTAAACATTATTTTCTTTTAAATATTAACCCATTCTGGGCGGGAACCCCTTTCGGTGTTCCAACCCTACTGGATGGGAACCCCTCCTCCGGTTCTGTACACTAGCATGTACTAGTATTGAAAAATGACAAAAAAAAGATTCTGCTATATAAATATTTGAAGTATTTCAGAAAACTTGGGTCAGGATTTTTTTTTAAAAAGGCGTTTTTAGAATCGGCCTCAAGTCCAAAATGGGTTAATGTTATATATTTTACTAATTAAGTTTTGCCAATAATTTCGGGGGGCGGCCCACTTAGCAATGACCTCATGGCCCGCCGGTGTGGGGGGCCCCTAGCCCATAGGTTGAGAAACGCTGCTCATGTGTCTCTCAGCCAATAGGCTGAAGAAAAGCTGCAATCCGTAAACTCGTAGGCATCACGTGACCTACCTGGGATTGATTCACACACCCCCGGTCCCCACCCCCCACGTGTGACATGACCAAAAGATCTAGCGCTCAGCTACAGGAAGAGGGAATCCCCCGTGTGAGTGACCAGGGCCCAGGGGGACATGTTGGGACACATAAGGGGGGCTCACACTGAGTTTTCAGGCAGTGCTACGTGTTCAACCAGTAAGGTGTCCTACCCGCCACCAGGGTCTAAAAAGCCTCAATGGAAGAGCAGGGAGACCACCTCCAATCACTAGTTAGTTACAGTAACAAACTCTACCATTGTAACATGGTATTCGATACATTTTTAATGAATAAAAAAAAATAGCGTTTTTATTCATTGAAAATAAGTTCCGCAATACATGTTTAACTCCCAGGGACGTGCAGATGAAACCGAACGGACCCCTTACGCTGTCCATTTGTGGTTACATTTGTACATCCTTGGGAGTTACAAAAGGGATATAAATCATAACACTTGAGGATTTTGCTGTGTATGTACCTTAATTGAAGAAAGGCCGATGCACACCTAAAATGTTGGCGACAGGTGAGAAATGAGAAAGATCCTTCACACTGTCTAGAACTGGCAAGACATCTTTTATTAAACAAAACCAAAACAAAAGAAAAAGGCTTAGGCCTTATTAGGCCCAAAAAAACGCACCAATGCAACTTCTCGGCAACTCCTTCGCAACCAAAACGGTTTGCGAGTAGTCGCGCGAAATCCCTGATGGCAGTTGCAAGGAGGAGTCGCATTGGTGCGCTTTGGGCTTAAAGACCGGTCATCAGGACAAACATGTACATCTGTGTCTTCTTCAGTCATCTTTCTCAATGTACAATGCATTTATGTACTGTACCTGACTTGTGCAGGGATGTGTGTGTGTGTGTGTGTGTGTGTGTGTGTGTGTGTGTGTGTGTGTGTGTGTGTGTGTGCGTGCGTGCGTGTGTGCACGTACCTGAGGTTCTTGCGCAGGGATGCGGGGTCGTTGGCCAGCAGTGTGTTAACGAGGCCAAACAGCTGCATCACTCTCTCGTCCTGCCGGAGGTCCTCGTGGCCTTTCAGCAGGAACATGAACTCGTGGCCGTTGCTGCCTGTAGAGGGCGCCGCCACACACACACGTCCCCGTTCCCCCCCCATTCAACACGTTAAAACCTCCTACTCTCTGACTCATATTATAGCAGCCGTTGACATTTACAGAGCCAGCAGCGGTGCAATTAAAATCACATCTTAACCCGGATTAATCTATTATTAAACACGCGCGCATCCCGACAACCGTCTGCATTAGGGAAATGTAACTATAAAAGCCTTTTGAATAATAATGAATAATGGACCGTTCTACAAAATTGTGCCGCTGAATATTCATGACGAGAGAAAAACCTGCCCCGCTTTCAGATAACGGAGAATTGGCCGCGATATAGAGATGGTGAAATAAAACATTTACAACAAATCAGATTAGTTTGTTACAGAGCAACGCAGGCGCAAGCACACACACACACACACACACACACACACACACGCACGCACACACTCGCGCACACACACACACAGCTCTCCAACTTTTTCTCCCTTTGATGAAATAAAAATGGAGCTTACACAAAAAACGAATTTCACCCACTTCTTCACACGTGTAAAGCTATGATGTAGTTAATAAACCTCGCTATTATCTATGGTCTTTCCTTCAGTGGCACAACCAAGGGTGCCTGCTTGTTTTATTTTTAAATTATTTTGTCATAATAAAGAAAGGTAATATGTGCACAGTATACTGTAACTTGTGTCACCACAACAATTTGCTCAAAGACAATGAGCATTATTCTGGGCATATTTGCCGAATGGAGGTCGAGCACAGCTGAAGTGTGACTAATCTGATTAATACCGACGTCCCTTGAAAAAGCACAATACGCTGAAATGCGAGATTTCTTCCCCCGACAGTAAGGATACTTTATGTAACGGCCAAGCTCGCAGGCTAGAGGGTCAGAGGAGGGAGACTGAGGTTTCACCAGGGCTAGGGTTACCGAGGGAGAAACATCTACCGAACCTATCGAAACCACAGATGTCCGCCGTTAATGCAATTCTTGCACGAAAGCCCTTACAATAACACCAGTGTTCCCAACTGACCACATTGCGCCGAAACCCGGTATTTGTCATACTACTAGCTCCGCTGCGGCGAACGTGATACTAGTCCCTGTGGAAGCAGTCAAAGGACAATGGATCTATAGCGTCCCCGTTAAAGAAGGGCCTGGCGTGGCCCAGTGGAAAGACCAGGAGCAGAGAGAGATCAGAGATCAGATTAATCCATTCTTGGCGGGAACACCCTGTTGGTGTTTTTTAACCATTGTTATCCTTTAGCTTTTGAAAAATAGCAGATCTACAAGCTCGTAGCGCGCCACCGAGTGGCGCTTGTAGATCTGCTATTTTTTTGAAAATCTGTGCAAATGTAGCAGAAATCTTTAAATATATTCATTCGGAGCGAACGTTTTTTTAACTCAAATCTTTGCTTCATGGGATGTCTCTGGAACAACATATTTTAACTAGGGGGGGTCGGCGGCCAATTCCATATAATTTCTGGGTTCGTCGACATGAAATTTGAGAACCACTGCCATAGAAACATAGGGTTTTTCAGAAAACCGTCAGGATTTAGAAGGCATTTGTAGAATCGTCCTCAAGTCGAAATGGGTTAAAGGGATTTTGGTGCTTGATGACAATCCCAGCGAGGGCGGTTGTTCCGCGTCGCTAGGAGAAGGGGAGAATATTTACGCTAACCGTGGCGATTAATCTCTCGCTCAAGTTTCTGAACGCACAACTGATCACTTTATAATGACACTCGGTCCTTCTTATACACTCGTAGAATGGAACACTGGTATAATTTTCTTCATATTGCCCAACAAACCGCCTTCCCTGTGCTCTCTACTAATTCCTAAACCTCTCAGTGTCTTCAACCTCTGATCCCGTGGACACATCTCGGTGCGAGTCATCTTAAAGTAGATTATCTTATAAGCCTAGCAGATCAAACGCAGGCTTAATGACTACTTGACCACTGAATGCTCGTGTCCTTTACTGAACTCTGCTAAATCCCCCTTTTTTTGCACTGTAATTCGACGATTGTTTTTAACTTTCTTTTTATGTGAAACGTTTCATGTTACACTTTTGCTATGAAGTGATTTGGCCAGGTCGGACTCGCTTGTGGAAAAAAGAGTCAGAATCTCGAGGGGAATATTCCTGTTAAAATAAAGGTGAAGAAGTATTAGGACCAAAACAAACTTGACAGTGGAGGAGGGTGATGTATCTTGATGGTCGCCTTGGTACCAATGTCCCGCTGATTTAGCGGCTAAGGACTTTTAAGGGGGGCGTTTCACGGTACAGTGGATCGAGGCATCAGAAGAATGCACCTCACTGTCCAGTGGAAAGATCTGGAATAACACATTGGGCCGCTCTGGTGCCATTTAGCTACGGCGCTTGCAATGGAACCCGTAACACGTCGCAGAACCACTATGACGAATCACCATACAGGCGGGTGCGAAAAGTGGAATGAATAATGCACGCTGGACACTGTATGTGAAAATGATTTTTTATATATATTCCAATTTACAAAATGTCCCCAATGGAATTCTCAGTGTTATCAATTCTTCCTATTAAGTCAAGGACAAATGAGTAAGAATGAGAGGGCATCGATTCCCACAGGGCACAACCCGTCACTAATGTGAGAGAACATTAAACCTGCAGGTGAGCAGGTGTTTGTGCTTGTGCACCGTTCTCTGTGTTAATTCAACTCAGAATGTATAAATGGAACCAACTTGGCCACTATAAGAATTAACGGTTGTGCACAGAATATATATACTTGTGTTGAATAGCTCTATAATATAATCCCATTATAGCTTATGACTTCATAACGTTCGTTTACAGTAGACGTGTTGTACGGTTGTATATCGTAACCGCAAGGTTGCCAGTTCGAACCCAGGCTCCCCCAGAGTTAGTGTCGATGTGTCCTTGAGCAAGACACTTAACCCCTAATTGCTCCTGATGTGCTAGTTGGTACCTTGCATGGTTTCCGCTGCCATAAGTGTGTGAATGGGTGAATGTAATGCACAATCTATGTAAAGCGCCTTGGATAAAGGCGCTATATAAATGCACCATTTACCATTTACAGGGCTGATTCTGATGACACATCCGGCCCTGGTTTGATCCGGTTTCTGTTTCTAATCCTGGTTTTAGTCGGGTAAAATGTCATGGTAAAGCCATCAGCTCTAAACAAAAAAACCCAAATGGGGACAGGGCCCGATAGGAGCTGAGTGTAGTGTATGACGCGTCATACACTGAAATCTGAAAGTAGCGGAAACAAGCTATAATCATACGAACGATCAAAGAGCTCAAATTCTAGTCCTTTAGGCGATTTTGGTGTAAAGAAAAAAAAAAATCAAAGACCAGGAGGTGGTCCATATCAAAAAGCGGAGGCATGGATCCTCATCCTCACATCGACCCTCAAACAAACCCAGCCCATGGGGGTCCTCATGGTGCCCAGCCCTCTCTCTCTTACCCATGATGGTGAGTTTGCGGGGCCGCTGCTTGGAGGTGATGACCTGCAGGGAGGGGGCGATGGACTGGATGCGGATGATGGGCTGGTTGGGGTCGTAGGTGCCGGGCACGGCCAGCTCCAGGTCCCTGCACATCAGCAGCTTGGGAGACACGTACTGCAGCTCCAGAGAGGTCAGCTGCATGGAGAGGAGAGGAGAGCCACAGGAACCATGAGGGCAGAGGCCAGTGGTGGAACAAGTACTTTACTTATGTTTATGTTTATTCATTTCATATGGACATAACTAGGGATGTCCGATAGACTTTTTTTTTTGCCGATATCCCAATATTGTCCAATTCCTAATTTCCGATACCGATATCAACCGATACCGATATATGCAGGCTTTTTCCAGTGGTGGAAAAATAACTAAAACTTTTTTACTTGAAGGACCACTTCACCACTTTTCAACCTGCCTTCATATAATTGGTCCTCACTAATGTTCATGATAAAATTGCCACAATTCTTTTCTACTCGTCTCATAGGAGGGCTGTGGGCAGTTCAGAAAACAGTCCACAAAAAAAGAAAAAGAAAAGAAAAGATTTTTTTTAAAAAATATATATATATCGATACCGATATTTTCCGGTATAAAAATGTAATGCCTTTATCGGCCGATAATATCGGGAGGGCCTATATACCGGGACATCCCTAGATATAACAATTACATTGCTCATTGCACATTACAAATTGTAGATGCATTGTTTACAGCACGAGTGCTAGTTTTCACCACTTGTCCATAGGAGACTTTTCTAAAAAAATATAAAAATAAATACAGTGACACTATAGTTTAAAAAAGCAAACACCCAATCAAATACAAAAAAAAAGTATACATTCTAATTTACAGCAAAATGACAATACAAAAGTAAACATAATCACTCTGAATCACTAACCAGCTATTCATGTGAGCACAGTTGATTTCAACCATAGTTTGAGTCCTCTGTAAAACACGTTACCATCCGTCTCTAGTTTTAGAATTGTAGGCAAAGAGTTCCAAAGGTTTGCTCCCTTTACTGAGAAGGCAGACTGCCCGAGTGAGTTGTTACACCTGGGAACAATACAGTTACCACTTGTTGAGGCTTGTGTGATTACTCCAAGTAAAGTTGGCCATCAGGGCCACAATGTAGTAGCCTGGCACAGCCAGCGGTGCTTTCTGGTCTCGAGGGGCGGGTAGCGCATGGAGCAACGTGCTGGATATTGGTTCACCGATCAGTGTTAATCAAACTCTGAGAGTGGAAAACGCACACTTACCTATGATCCTACAGTAGGTTACTATTTCCGTGTATTTAATGTATTTATTATTACCTTGTGTTTACCTTGCTTACGGCAAGAACGTCTCCTTAAAGCCTACATTGTATTATACATTTGAATTGCACATTCAATATCCAATATATAGTAGTACCGCAGGCAACAGCCGTAGGTGAAAATAGTAGTGGCACCGCCACCTACTAGTAACTACTGCAAGTTGCTACTGTTTGCATTATCTATGCAGTGACAGCTGTAATACTGTTAAGCTATCCAGAATGTATGCACCGTGTTCTCCCATGCCTCATTATTTTGACAGGTGGCTGTGTCTACGTGGATGATGCTGCTGGGAGGTGGATGAGGTGTACAGTAATTCTGTCCCAGGTTCTCTCTGTCATTCTCCTTTCCCTTCCTCCATCATCTCCCTCGCTCGCCACGACATCCCACTGGCGTTTCATCCCGGGCCCTCTTTCAATAGCAATTCTCCCTTGGAAACGGAGTACTACGATCACTTTGCCTGGAGTAAAACTAATCAATGGCCCGCCCTATTTCTCCTGTTTCTCCACCTGACTTTGCTGGTATTGCCGTTAGCTACGCAGTGACACTATAACGAGTCTGACTGCACAAGGTTAATTAAACACATCTACAGTACAAGCTAATACCTAATGTTGTGAATCAGGCTTTAGCTCTCAACTTCAACTGTGCTGTCACGTCACAAGTTCACAGGTGTACACGAGTGGGTGTGTAATTATTTCACTGTATGGTACAAGCTCCCAACATCTTGCAATTGTCAAGACAATTGTTAGTAGGTACTGAATAGCGAATGAAGCCAGGGAGAAACAAACCTCTTCATTCTTTTTGACACTTGTATGTGACCTAGATAGCTGAGATTTCCTTGTTGTGGCATAAAAAAGGAGCATGAGTCCGGACACGAAAGCTTAAGTGGCTCTCATAGCATGTGACGAAGGACTGGAATGGGGATTGGAATGTCTACTCGCGGGGCTCCGCCGGTGAGACTCTTATATGACGTGATTCATTTCACAGCAGGGCCTCTGGGTCTCAGTGGGACGTTTCACCTGGCAGAGCAGTGGAGGTACTGTAGCTTCAAGCAGCTTCTCTTCCTCAGACTCAATTTGAACATTGCATTTGAAAGCATTTTGATTACAAAGTCAGTGGAATGAGTTTACCTGGCTCACGTGACACTTGTGTGTTGTTGTATCGTTTTGTTGTGTTATTTTCAAGCTGCCACACGTTAGAGAAACAGAAGATTGACTACTGACCTATGGACCATATGGCTCAGGGACCATTGGTTCCCAAGGCTACACCCCGTCGCTAGGTAACGCTCGGCTCGGCTGTGGTCCGTCAATGAAATCATTCCCCCCCGTCCACTGCCATTGTAACTGCAATCTTTAAACCCTTTTTTTCCTCTAAATCCTTTCTCAGATTGAGGTGTTTGATCAAAATGTGTTAGTGGCTCGACACTAAATCGTCGCTACCTTGCGGTTACAAAATTAACTCTTTGGAGGACTTATAACGATACGGTAGCCAAATTAGATTTAGCCGGTTTGGGTTTCCGGTTCAGATTGAGGTGAGTTTTGGGGTCTTCAAAATAATACTTCCGGGGCTGAAGGCCGTGGCAGGGAAGGGATTGTAACAGACTGAATCAATGCTGGCAGAAAATGAGCAGATGTGTGATATACCTGAGGCAGTTGTTTGGAGATGCGTCTGAAGACATGGTAGTACAGATCCCAGGCCTGGGTCAGGTCCTTCACGTTACCGGAGCGCATGTACTTCCTGCACCAGTCCTGAGCCTCCATCAGGTCCCTGCCGTAAGCCTGTCGTTATGAGCATCAAAAAGACAATGACACGGTGAGTGATCCGATCCAATTCAGATGAACACACTCCGCCGCGGCGCTGGACGAAAGGCGCCGATCGTCATTATGGACCCTGAGCCCGCCGGCGCCGCAGTGGTGCGTGGCGGGGTGTTGTAATCGCTCCTGTCCGTGTGTGTGTGTCTGCGAGAAAGCTAACCGGATGGGCGGATGTTCGTTGAAACGCGGCGGGAATGATCAATAGGCTGCCCGCGAAGACAATGATTAAGTGTTGGGATGAAGAAGTCAAAAGTCGAGTTCACGATTACATATCTCAAGAACAGAGAGGCCTGATTTATTTTTAGCTGCAGCGCCAGCGCAGAAAACTATAAATCCGACAACAGACATGGAACAAGAGATTCCCAAACAGTGGGTCGGGACGCATTTGTGGGTTGCAGACACATTTTTATGGGTCGAAAGATTATGTTCGGTTTGCTACATTTTGTATTAAATCATAATTTCTAAACATTTGCAAAAAAAGATTTGCAAAAAAGCTAAACTTTTCATGAATTAATAACAAAATCCAATGATGTTTTTTCAGCAATGTCATGAAAAAAATTACATAAATTAAAACAGATATTTACAAAGTAGTGAAAATAGCCGATCTACGAGCTCACAAAGCAGCGCGAAGCGGCACGTTGTGAGCTTGTAGATCTGCTATTTCCACTAGTTTGGGTCCTGGGATAAACGCCAAATTTCTCTTTTGGGTCACTGGCTAAAAGGTTTGGGAACCACTTACGTGAAATGACACGGTGAGAATTCAAACACTTAACACTGCAAAAGCGACAACAACAGCTTCCGCTATTAAGGTGTGGTCCCACTGACTGACCTGGTTGAAGGAGGTCTCTTTGAGGGTCTGCGGGCCTCTTTCCATCATGGCGTGGAGCGGCTCCAGCACGGCGAACATGCCCTTGACGTTGCGTTCGCCAAAGTAGAGGCGCGAGGCCTCCTCCAGGCCCTCGTGCCACATCTCGTGCCACAGGATGGCCACGCGGATCAGCTCTTCACTCACCTGGACGGGAGAAAGACACAGAATATCACTTCAGTCCTCGCTTCGTACCAGCCTATCTATCGCACACTGCTACGGTACCGAGACACTTCGTTCAGGCCTTCATCGACACCCCACGTGGTCCAAGGTTCTCAAGACACTGCAGCATGTACAAAACTCTGTCGCCCGCCTGTGCTCACCAGAACCAATGGTTCCAACCAACAGGTCCCTGGCACCACCCTCCCAAGGAGACAGTGGTCTACCGACGGCTCAATAGGTTCAGGACTGGACATGGCCCCTGCTTGGTCAGCCTTGACAAATGGGGCCGTAGCCCAAGCCCACTGTGTGCGTGCACGTGTGGTGAGGAACAAACTATGGAGCACATCGGTGATGTTTGTCCTCTCCAAAGACTGGAAGGATGATTAGTCATGCTCCATACAGCAGACCAGGAGGCAACTGCTTTGCATTCGCTAAATAAATAAGGAAGGGACCACATCTCACAAAGTCCTACCTAAATAACACATAGATCACAATAGATTTCAAGATACTGATCACCGCCTACAAGGCCTTCATGCTCCCCCGCTACATCTCTAAACTCCTCCCAACGCCACAGTTCAGGCGATGATGATCAGCCAACTTCCTGAACATCCCCAAGGCAGAGAAACAACCCTGGGGTGACGGGGCCTTCTCAGTCCTCCCTAGCCTGGCTAAAAAGCCAGACACGAATCAGCCGTTGCCAGACAGTGTGATATTAGTCTGGCTTATTACAGCCAGGCTAAGTCCTCCCCTCCCCCTATGAAACCCACTCCCAAGTCACTACATAGGTGCCCCCGCGCTCGTCACGTTTACAACCCCACACTCAAAACCCACCCTTTTCAGACACACATTCGCTATCTAATTCTAATCCACACATTTATGATTCTGTTTTGCGGAGTGACTTGGAAAAGCGATGCATAAATTGCATGGATTGGTATTATTATAACTCTTACATGAACAGAGAATTAAATTAACACTCACATAAGTTAATAAACACGATGATCATGATTGTACACAGCGTAGACAAAAGAAAATACCTGTATTGTACCATGATGGCCTGCTGGACCAGAGTGTTGCAGTGTTCACACATGTTCTGTATTGTAAATGTGTGTATTGTACCATGATGGCCTGCTGGACCAGAGTGTTGCAGTGTTCACACATGTTCTGTATTGTAAATGTGTGTATTGTACCATGATGGCCTGCTGGACCAGAGTGTTGCAGTGTTCACACATGTTCTGTATTGTAAATGTGTGTACTGTACCATGATGGCCTGCTGGACCAGAGTGTTGCAGTGTTCACACATGTTCTTGAGGATCTTGTTGGCAGCGTTGTGGCGGGCTGTGGTGGTCGACTTGGAGGCCACGGTTAGCGGGTAGATCAGCGCCTTTGGACACAGACGGGAACGATCGGGTGAATTATGTGATGCGCGGTGACAATGCATTCACATGCAGTGGTGGAACGTAACTAAGTACGTTCAGCAGCAGTGGGGTGGCGGTGGCTCAGGGGTAGAGTGACTGGCTGGCAACCGCAAGGTTGCCGGTTCAAACCCAGGCTCCCCCAGAGTTGGTGTCGATGTGTCCTTGAGCAAGACACTTAACCCCTAATTGCTCCTAA